>BLKR01004198.1:0-2500 GCA_011170035.1 Teleogryllus occipitalis | reverse complement strand
GGGATAATGTAAAGGAAATTGATTAACTGTTAATTCATTGGGGTTAATTAATGTTAATGAAATGGTGCTCTTAACTAGTGTCTTTGGTTGAATTAAGAAGGCAGGAGTTCACTCAGGATCTCACACTCATATTAAAACTATTAATGCACACTCACTTCTTTCACATTGCAACTGTTCTCAAACCAAACAGACTGACTGAAGAACTGGCAGGAACAATTGACTGTAATTTAAAAATATTAATTTATAACCTGCAATTATCACACACCTATAATCAAGTAATTCAAGCAATACCTTTTCTGGGGCACAGTGTAACCAAATTTTTTTTTAACTTGACTTGGTGGTTGCTTTACAGAGGCAGGAATTTTATAATTTGAGACACATCTGAAATATTAAGTTACATATTTTACAAAATTATTACTTTTATTCCAAACACTTAAATCACTTTTGCAACCCTAGTCGATCCAAACGCACAACTGAAGCACTGGCAGGAACAACTGACTGTAATGTAATAATATTAATGTAATAACCTGCAATAACCACAATTCCATAATTGAGTAAATTCAAGCTATACCTTTTCCGGGACACAGTGTAACCAAATTTGTTCTTTATCTTGACTTGGTGGTTGCTTTACGCGGGCAGGAATTTTATAATTTGAGGCACATCTGAAATATTGAGTTACATATTTTACAAGATTATCACATTTATTCCAAACGCTTTAATGCTTACTCACTGTTTTCACTTTTGCAATCCTACTTGATCCAAACACACAACTGAAGCACGGGGGCAGGAACAATTGACTGAAAATTGGGAGAATGTGTAAATGAAATGAAATTTTCTTCAGTTCTCAATGGAGTATTTTCCAGTTCTTACCCGTTCTGTTGCACAGGGGGTCCCAACATGTTCTCTAACAACTGTGGGTGGTTGCATTAATATGTCAGATGTTTCTTGAGATGAAGTTGTGGAATCTCTAATATTTTTTTTCAATATTTTCACATTGAAGATGTTCCTGGGATTGTCTCAAATGGAATTGTGTCTCCTTCCTCTCCTGTGCCTTCTTCAGCTGCGTCAGTTCCACTAGCACTGCTCAAATTTACTACTATTTCTTCATAATCTTCTTCCACTGCCTCTTTTGCATAATACTCTTCAATAATTTTTTCTGCATGTTCCACTGAATTTTTCCACATTTCTGGTGTGACCCTGTTAATGCCATAACATAATTTTCTAGTTTCTTGTTTTACTAATTTTGAAAAAAATTATAATCATAACTGTTATCATATATTTACCATTTTTCTATAATGGTGTATTGAAAACTTTACCTGATTTATTGCCTCATTCCACACAGCTTTAGTTCTCTCCATTCCTTGCCCTGGCCTTTCACATACAGTTTTGTGGTAGTACCCTTTTGAAATGCCCCACACATGTTCAATAGGACTGAATTTGCAATGATATGGTGGCAGCCTCAAAACTGTGTGCCCTCCTGCAGCCAGCATGTCATCAACTACATACCTTTACCAATACATTGCTGAGGTCAGTTATTTATTAGATTTATATATCATTTATTTATCACAAGTGTAGACGCATATATTTGTACACATTTGAAGTATATATTTTAATATTTAATTACAATGATGCAACAGAACAAAATAATATGATGCAAAATATTAATGAAATGTATTCTTTAACACACTGATATGTATCTCGTGGTACCTTTTAATCCTTTCACAATGTTGGCTCGCCAGGGCAACAAGTGAGATTTTATTTGCAGCTTCTGGCACTCGTACTCCGCGCTTGTTCAGCCATTCCTAAAAATAATTTTGTTTGGTTACATTACTTATTTCATTAAGCACAATAGTTTCATTTCATTTCTGATACTTACAATCAGTTGATCCTTTTGCCACTTTGTTTTTGGATGCCTCTCTACCTGCCTTGAATGGTATGAAGCATTATCCATGACAATGATGCAAGGTCTTAAATCGCGAATGCCAGGAATCAGTTGTTTCTTAACCCAGGATTCAAAAGTAGAACTGTTCATTGCTCCATGATAATCTTGCCCCCTTTTTAGGTCAGTAGCATATATCAGACCAGCACCTACAAAATGTCATGCTTCGTACACATGCCTCAGTTTGTACATAATTAATGCCATTAAAACTGAAAACATTTGTACCTGGTACAAAACCTTCTCTCGTTCCTGCATGAACCACAACTAGCCTCCTTACCTATGGTGGTCTTTTAATTACTCCTTTACTGGTGCCTTTAATGGTAGTTGCCATGAATAAGTAGTTGAACCTAATGAAAATGATATTTTTGTCTCATAATTTTTACACATAAGTAATATACATTTAATATATATATTTTCAGTAATATACATTTTCAAAGGGCTCTTTTACCATTCATATAGATTCATGTCTCATCAAGGTACACTACAGTCTTTGGGTTTTGACTTCTCTTATTTTTCATATAGTCTGCCACAAAATATAACCTCTTTACAATTATTTCATTT
>BLKR01004197.1:0-116331 GCA_011170035.1 Teleogryllus occipitalis | reverse complement strand
GACGGTGACGGTGACGACGATGACGATGATGACGATGATGACGGTGACGGTGATGACGATGACGGTGATGACGATGACGTTGACGATGACGATGACGATGACGATGACGTTGACGATGACGTTGACGATGACTGATTATGACTGACAGTGACGGTGGCGGTGATGGTGGTGGTAACGGTGACGACGAAGACGGAGGCGGAGGCGGTGACGGTGGCGGTGTTGGTGATGAGGACGGGGACAATAACGTCGGTGGCGATGATGGTGACGTGACGGTGAGGTCGTGGCCGTGGTGAAGGCAACAGTAGCGGTGAATGTGGCGGTGATGGTGACGGTGACGTTGGCAGTGTCAGTGGATGCTGGTAGAGACGGTGTTGGAGGGGTGTCGGTGACGTTGACGGTGGTGGTGGTGGTGACGGTGGCGGTGGGGTTGATGATGGCGGTGACGGTGATGGAAGTTGTGATGACGGTGGCGGTGGTGGTGACGGTGGTGGTAGTGGTGATGGTGATAGTGACGTTGACGAAGGTGGTAGTGGTGACGGTGGCGGTAATGGTGGCGGTGACGGTGACGGTGACGGTGACGATTGCGGTGGTGGTGACGGTGGCGGTAATGGTGGCGGTGACGGTGACGGTGGCGGTGGTGGTGACGGTGACGGACATGACCACGGCGAAGGTGACTGTGATGGCAATTGAGATGGAGATGAAAGCAAAGGCCACAATGGAAGCGTAGGCGGAATAAGCCGTGACACCGATCGCAATTTAACGCCGAAATTTAAAAAAAAATATGGCCGCAGAATAAAAAAAAATCGTAAAAGGGAGTACATTGATTTTTACTGTACTTCATTACGCATATAAAATAAAATATTTCTACAAGTAACACATTTAAATCGGGCGTGTGTCAACGATAAACATAACCGCTTGGTGTGTTAAAAGAAGAAATAGTATTGGACAAAAAACTACTCTCCCGTCACTTGAAGCCATAGAATTATTCGACAATATTCCTTTTTCACTGGCAATAAACAACACACGTAAATTAGTTACGCATGCTCTCTAAAAAGTTTCCTCCAATCACGCTTACGCGCTCAAACCTTTTCTCTCGTGATTCAAGGAATGTTTCAGTTTTCTTTATCAACGATTACGTTTTTCATTAAAACACCGAAAGTAAAGACGAATATTTACTTATACTGAACTACAGAAATAATTCATGATATGCTTGCTTAAGACTGGCAGAAATAACTTCCTACACACGCTTTCGAGGTAATCCCCCCCCCCCAGATTAATGTAGAAGACAGAGGAAAACTGCACCTTCCGAGAGCGCTGGCAGCGCGTGGATGGTTTCTCTCCACGTCTGGTGTTATTTCGGCCATCTGGGAGTATGAAGCTCATTCACTGAGGTAGAAGTGAAAGTGACACGAAACTCATTACTACCATTTTTGAGAAGGAACTTGAGACCTGGATGAGGTTAAACCGAAATAATAATAATAATAATAATAATAATAATAATAATAATAATAATAATAATAATAATAATAATATGATTATGATGATAAGAATGTTAAGAATAAGAGCAATAATAGCATAAACACTACATTTAATGGCTATCCTGCACAGTTATTTTAAACTAATAATTACACGACTTTTTAATTACACAGCACTTCACAACATTTGCACTTCACTTCTCTTTCTACGTCTCTATTGCAATACACTTTGCAACACGCATCACACTTCAATACAAATACTACTTTGAACATAATTATATATTTATTAAATCAACGCATTGGTAGTAATTATCACAATATTAATTATAACAATAGCAATAAAAATAACAATATTAATAATAAAATAGTAACTCTTATAATAAGTATAACCTTTTTTTTCCTAGGGCTTTTATCCGGCCGACAGCCGGTTACCCTTTACGTCCCGATGGGACGCCTATTCGACCATACACTAGACACCAACACACTTGCGGGCTCCTCTGATCTGGGGTCAGCAGAACGCGAGGCCCTCCGCGACAACACATACAAAGTCAAGGGACAAACAACCATGCCCAAGGCGGGACTCGAACCCGCGACCCTTCGGACCGAAGCGCTGAGTCGGTACTCGCTCTTAGCCACCTCGGCCATCCAGGTCGGCATAAGCATAACTTACTAAATTAATAAAGTTTACAAATAACATTAGTTAACATTAGTCATACATTTAAATTTTTGAACACCCAGAGGAAAGGGTTCCAAAGCTGTCGCAGGCAACTTATTCCAGTGATGAGTTGAAAGCGGTTCACGACATTTTCCCTTAGGTTGCTGAGGGAGCTGTGAAAGCACAGGCAGCCGGAGCGACGAAGGAGAGGGCTGAGGATGATGCTTACGCTGACGGGCGCCGCGAGTAACTTAAGCTGTAGCGAGTACGTGGACGGCGTTCCACCGACGCGAGGGAGCTACAAGCAGCTGAACGCAGTGGCTCAAGAGGAGATGGCTGCGGTGACGGCTGAGCCGGAGGCAGCAGCACGACGGAGTCTAGGGCGACGCAACGGTGGAAACGGTGACTGATGACTGCGTCCAAAGGCTATGGTGGTGAGGATGACGCTCAGTGCATCAACTGATGTCACTGCAGCGTCTCTGACCGGGAGGTCCTTGGTTCCCGCTCCCCACGGCGGCAGGATTTTCGACGCTAGCTTTTCAGCTAGGTCGAATTCAGTCGCTGTCTGGAGGAGAATTCTATCGGCCGGCTGCTCTGATCGGTAGTTTTCCGTGGTTTCTCCGATCAACACTAGGCGAATGCCGGAGCAGTACCCTACCAAACGGACCGCGCGCGATCTTTCCTTCCTCTTCCTTGTCCTCTCCTCTCCCCTTACACACACACACGTACATTAACATGCACTACACTACCACATATTCCCGGAAACCGGTCGGGAGCTTAGAGCTTGTGCCGGCTGGGGCGGTGCCCCGCCGGTGGGAGGCTCCTGGTTAGGGGGAAAACCCCACTAGCCGACGTTAAGTCGGCGCCGGATCTCGTCATCCAGCGGGGGGAAATCACCGCCATCTCCCGAGAAAAAAACATGCACTATACTAACGGGACTAATGACCAAAGCAGTTGACGCGCCCAGAAACACGAAAAAATCAATCAATCAATCAATGAGGATGACGATGGGGCTTTGAAGGGCGGTGGTGATGGCAATGTAACTTTGACGATGGGTCTGGAGGTGAGGAGTGGTGACAAGTTTAACGAACGGGGTGGAAGTGGGGGGTGTTGCACGGAGGTGGTGATGGCAATGTGACGGTGACGATGGGTGTGGGAGCATTGATGGAGATAGAGGCGAGAAGCTGAACGGGTTGGACGAAGGGAATAGAGGTGACAGTGATGCCAGGGGCGTAGAAGGGATGTAGTAATTATATTGAGTCTGTGGCAGTAAGTGCGTGGTCATTGTTGGAGATGGAGGCAAATATTGGTGATGGGTTTGGCAAAGGAAATGATTTTGGTTGGAGCGAGGTACGGCAATAGTAATGGCGACGGCCTAGGGACGATGGCATGGATGGACGAGGGGAAGTTGGTGTAGGTGGAGGATGCGAGAGACGACGGGGTGGCTGCGTGATGGTGTTAGGAAGTTAACCAGGAAGCGAACGATGCGTGGGGGTCACGGCGATGACAAGAGAGTGGTTAGCGATACCAGGCGAGGTGAAGGTGAGGCCACATTGGATGTGACGTACGATGGCGGGCAAAGGGGATGTTGACCCAATAACATCAATGAGGAAGAGCAGGAGAAAATGGCGAAAGCGAGATGGCGGTCGGGACTGGCACATGGAAGATTAGCAAAGGTGAGAGTGAGGACAACATAAGAGGCAAAACAGGGTATGTGAAGGAAATAATTGATGGATTGATTGAAATTGACTCCGGACGCATCAACTACTCAGGTCGTTAGTCGCGTAAGTGATTTGCACGTTTTTTATCAGGAAGTGGCGGTGATATTCCCCCGCTGCATGGCGAGCTCCGGTGCCGACTTACCGTCGGCTAGCTGGGTTTTCCCTAACCAGGTATCTCCTACCACCGAGGCACCGCCCCAGCCGGGACAAGCTCTGAGCTCCCGACCGGTCTCCTGGCACGTGTGGTAGTATAGTGCATGTAAGTGTTAATGTGTGTTTGAGGTGAGGATAAGACAAGGAAAAGGTAGGAAAGATCGCGCGCGGTCCGTGGCCCGTTTGTTAGGTACTGCTCCGGCTCTCGCCTGCCGTTGGTCGGAGAAACCACGGAAAACTACCGATCAGAGCAGTCGGTCGCTAGAATTCTCCTCCAGACAATGAGTGAATTCGACCTAACTGAAAAGCTAGTGTCGAAAATCCTGCCGCCGTCGTGACTCGAACCTAGGACCTGCCAGTCAGAGGCACTGCTGTGCCATCACTTGATGCACTGAGCCACCGCTCCCGGTCAAAGGGGATGGTGATAGGGGCAATAACGGCGAAGGAGAAGGAAAGTGGGAGTCTAACGATGGATGACAACGGGGAGTGGCAATAAGGCAGTGGCGACGGCAGCAAACGGAACAAAAAGGGGAGTGGCGTCGGGGGTGGGTGTTGGGTGGGCAGGGCGGGGCCGCGGCGGCGGACGTGGGGCGCGGGCGGTCCGGCGGCCGCGGTGGGCGGCACGTGACGCGACTGGCGAGCGGCGAATCTGGCCCGTCCCCGAGGCTGCCTCTTCGCGCCGCGGCTCCACCTTGCAGCTCCGGGCTACGTGGCATCGCGCTGGGAATGCTGCCCTTCTGCCTCCGGCCACGCAGCCCATCCCCTCCCCCCGGACCCTCACCGGGACGGGTCCGCGCGCGAGGAAGTGGTGTGGAGTGGCGTGGGGAGGAGTGGAGTGGTGCGGAGTGGTGTAGAGTGGTGTAGAATAGTGTAGAGTGGTGTAAAGTGGTATAAAGTGATGTGGGGTGGAGTGGTGAGAAATCGGTATGGATTGGTGTGGAGTGGTGTGGAGTGGTGTGGATTGGTGTGGAGTGGTGTGGAGTGGTGTGGAGTGGTGTGGAGTGGTGTGGTGCGGAGTGGTGAGGAGTGGTGTGGAGTGGTGAGGTGCGGAGTGGTGTGGTGCGGAGTGGTGTGGTGCGGAGTGGTGTGGTGCGGAGTGGTGTGGTGCGGAGTGGTGTGGTGCGGAGTGGTGTGGTGCGGAGTGGTGTGGTGCGGAGTGGTGTGGGGCGGAGTGGTGTGGTGCGGAGTGGTGTGGTGCGGAGTGGTGTGGTGCGGAGTGGTGTGGTGCGGAGTGGTGTGGTGCGGAGTGGTGTGGGGCGGAGTGGTGTGGTGCGGAGTGGTGTGGTGCGGAGTGGTGTGGTGCGGAGTGGTGTGGTGCGGAGTGGTGTGGTGCGGAGTGGTGTGGGGCGGAGTGGTGTGGTGCGGAGTGGTGTGGTGCGGAGTGGTGTGGTGCGGAGTGGTGTGGTGCGGAGTGGTGTGGTGCGGAGTGGTGTGGGGCGGAGTGGTGTGGTGCGGAGTGGTGTGGTGCGGAGTGGTGTGGTGCGGAGTGGTGTGGTGCGGAGTGGTGTGGTGCGGAGTGGTGTGGTGCGGAGTGGAGCGGAGTGGAGCGGAATGGTGTGGAGTGGAGCGGAGTTGTGTGAAGTGGTGAGGGGGTGGAGTGGCGAGAATTGGTGTGGAGTTGTGTAGGGCGGTGTAAAGTGGTGTGGAGCGGTGTGAAGTGGTGTGGAGTAGAGTAGGGCGGAGTGATGTGTAGTGGGTAGGAGTCGGGGCCTTCATTTAGTGTATGGAGGGACACGGACGGAATATTGTAATTTCACGGCGTCGTCCCCATCAATTGTATTCGCTGAACATAGCTAGGCTTGTGAGTATAATGGATATTGTGGACAATGGTTGGTGAAATGACTTATGACGAACGATTATGATGGTGGGGAAAACTGAAATGAATCATGGCGAGGGACGTGAAAAGACGGGGAAAATTTATCGCAACCAGACGAATGGTCCGTTGGAAAACTACCACGCGGTTTTAGTCTTGACACGAGAGATGTACTTTGTTGTAGTAGGAAATATTACTCGTAATAATTATTGTTATTACTTTTCGTGTAAAATATGTGTGATCTGTGCTTATTATCTGCTTTGAGCAGACTACATTCCCTGTATTTGCAATTAAAAGCACAATTTACACGTCTTTTTAAGTTATTTTTTATATGGTGAAGCTTAGCAATGCAACCAAACCAGTATTATATATCAAATAGAGGACGTTAATGAAAAGAAAGGAGTTAAATTTTCCTCTTTTCCAGTATCAGTATTACATTATCAATTTGATCGTACTACGAATCGAGGGCTTCCATTGTCATCTTTCAAAAAGTTACGTAACTACTAATAATAGAATTACAGGTTATGAAGGTTACATTGGAAACATATAATATTTACATGAACCATTAATTTAGATGAATATAAATCCCGTTTCTATTTGCAAAACAATGTTTTTTTCTCTTTCTGTCATAAAAACTACCTTTTCTAATTTTTCTTTTACTGAAGTTTTAAATTTCTCCTTAAAGTTGGCGGTTAAGATGTTGTCGATTGGATATTCATCCTCAGCAGCTCTTAATATCTGCCCTTCCATTCCTTTTTTTGTCTCATACATTTTATTACAACCTCTTTTACCTCCTTTCCTTCACCTTTCTTCACCTTCCAATCTGCTGTGCTCGCGGCGTCTCTGCGGACGCTCACTTATCTCGCTGCCCGCGCGGCGCGTCACGTGCCGCGGCTCGTCCGCCCCCATCTCCGCCCGCGGCCCCTGGGAGCGCTGCTGGTCGACCGCAAGCGCCCCGCCTCACCCCTCCGCCCCTCACCCCCCGCCCCTCACCCCACCGCTCTACACTACTACTTCGCTTCAACCCATCACTACCCCGCTCTACACCACTACTCCCCACTCCGCTCCACTCCACACCATTCCACCCCACCTCATTCCGTTCCGCTCCGCTCCACACAACTCCAGTTCGCTCCCCTCCACACCATTCATCTCCGTTCCACTCCACTCTGCTGCACTCCGCTCTCCTCCTCACAACTTTACTCCCCTTCTCTCTCCACCACTCCACTCCATCTCACTCCAAGCCCATTCCACCCCACCCACTCCACCCCACTCCACACAACTCCACTCAACTCAACCCCTCTCCGCCCCACACCACCCCACTCCGCCTCACTCCACACCTCTCCATACCACTCCACACCGCTCCTTACCACTCCACACAACTCCGTACCACTCCAAACCACTCCATCCCACCCCACACCACTCTACACAACTCCACACCACCCCACACCCCTCTGCAACTCCACACCACTCCAAATCATTCCCTCCGCTCGACCCCACTCGACTCCACTCGACCCCACTCGACCCCACTCGACCCCACTCGACCCCACTGACCCCACTCGACTCCCCACTCCGACCCCACCTCGACCCCACTCGCCCCCACTCGACCCCACTCACGACCCTCGACCCCACTCGACCCTACTCACCCCACTGACCCCACTGACCCCACTCGACCCCACTCGACCCCACTCGACCCCACTCGACCCCACTCGACCCCACTCGACCCCACTCGACCCCACTCGACACCACTCGACCCCGCTCCACACCACTCGACCCCACTTCACACCACTCGACCCCGCTCCACACCACTCGACCCCGCTCCACACCACTCGACCCCGCTCCACACCACTCGACCCCGCTCCACACCACTCCACTCCTCTCCACACCACTTCATTACTCTCCTCCCCCTACCACTCCACCTCACTGCCCCCCGCTCCAAACATCTCCACCTTACCCCGCCTAAAACCACATCGCCTCACTCCACTCCTCTCCACACCACATCACCGTACTTCGCTCCACATCCGACCCCTTCCGCACCACCTCATTCCACATCCACCCCTTCCGCTGCGCTCTATCCCGCTTCCCCTCACACTCTCGCCGAAGTTTCGCTCTGCTCCACGCCCTTCCGCTTGATCCCGCTCCGGCCGCTTCGCTCCGCCTCCCACGCCGCGCGGCAGATAATCAACGCCGCCTTGTCACGAGCTTCCGGATTTGTTCGCGCGATTCTTTTCGCGAAATTACCTTCTTTTTCCGTCTCCGCCCGCGACTAAGACTTTGTTTTAATGGCGCTGTTAATGAGGATCCTTCACGATCGAGAACTTTTCCTCAGAAACGGGAATTCCTGGCCGGATGAGAATATTGCGAATGTACAGAATGGAACCTGAGGTATTTCATCATCTTTTTGACTTGGCGAACACGATTCGCAAGCGAAAATTCTGCGCCCGGCCGGGCATTGAAAGTCTGTTGAGAGACGCCATTCATGGAGAGAATTGGGTCGACGAGGAGGTAGAAGAGATAAGGGTTGCTGCGGGAGTGAAAGTGGGTGGCGTGAAGGTAATGGAAAAAGAATCAGAGGAAGAGATTGTGGCAGAATGAGTGATCTAGGTATTAACATATGTTAGGGCTGTTCAAGGAGATAGATTGGTAGATTTCGAGTCAGAACGTTTGCGACACTTTAACTACCCATCAAAATTGAAATAAAATTTTCTAATTAGCAACAATTACCGAAAAAATTGAATTTTAGAGAATTGAATTAAAAACATTATTTTCTCACATAAACTTCAATCAAAACCATACAAGACTGCACTTCAATAATTAAAAAAATGATTTTATAAGAAAATAAAAAATAATTTTGAAAAGAATATCTTCTTAAATGTTATAAACAAATACCAATATAAACTATTCTGATGCTATTTTAGTAAGAAAAGATTTTTAAAATCTTAAACAATAAGGAGCTAAACTTCATTAATTAAAGCAGCAACCTAAAAAACCCAGGAGGCTAACTGTGCACTGTACAGAATGCCGAACGATGTTTAATTGCATTAAAACAACGCCGTTCCTGGTCATGTCCCTGCGTTTTATACCACAGGAGCAGCTTCAATTGTGAGACAATATCATTACTAACGTTTGTCTTTTTTATATTTATATTCATCTCAATGCTCGCAAACAAGTCAGGGCACTGGCTTACTTCTAGAAAAAAGAAGAAATACTGACCAGATGTCATAGCGATGTAAATGAACATCATTTCCGTTTGTGGAAAACAAAAGCAGGTGTTCTATTATCTGGTTGAAACAATGGTAACTGCAATGATTAATTATAGAGGTAATGAATTTTGAGTCCCAAAATAACGTAATGTAAAGGGATAAGACAAGAATAGGAAAACAACATCAACAAAATGTGATTCTATGACAATAGTAGACGGCGATGATTCAAAGGTTGATTGATTGATTGAAGTTTCCGGGAACGTCAACTGATATTACCATTAGTCTCGTTAGTGTAGAGAGAGTTGACAGTGTTCCTCCCCCCACTTGGGTGGTAAGATCTAGCGCTGACTTACACGTTTGCTCTGGGAGAACCACCGAGAGGGGCACCACCTTACCCGAAAAAGCTCTAAGCTCCCGACGTATGTAGTATTGAAGTTCATGTAGAAGTAAGTGTATGTAAGGAGAGAGAACAAGAACAAGAAAAGGGAAGGAAAGTTCGTGAGCGGTATGTGGCCCATTTGTTGGTTATTCACTCCGGCATTCACCTGGTATTGATCGGAGAAACCAAGAAAAACTACCGATCATCAACTCTCTTCCAAATAGCATCTTAATTTGATCTACATTCTTAGCTGGCGTCGAAAATACGCTATTGTCGGAACTCAAACCCTAGAACATCCTTGTCAGAATTGTTGCAAAGACAGCGGCAATGTTGACGCCGAGGTAAGTCAGCTGAGTTTCAAGAAAGAAGGACTTGGAGAAACAATGTTTCATGATACTGTTCAATATTCTGTGCAATTTAATGGCAATTCTATCCGATTTTAGTAAAGACTTGAGAATATTACAATGTTTACTCAAGAATACTGTAACGCACAACTCAGGTCGAGGCCGTTTCGAGTTGTACTGAAACGTAAATCTACATTCACATTTAAAACAATGATAAACAAAGTCCTGAATGTTTGCACGGGTCAAAATAATAACATATATTAAAATTACATTATATATTACTAATATATAAAATATTAATATCATAATAATTGTAATATTAATTGGGGAAGTTTAGGAGCGGCAGGCCGATCAACACTAGGCAACTGCTGAAACAAACCCTAACAACCAGACCACGGTCTGTACAAGGTATTTTCCTCCTCATTCTTGCCCCCTTTCTCCCCCCCCTCTCTCTCTCTTTCTCACACACACACTGTCTCTATGTCTCTGTCTCTCTCTGTCTCTCTCCCTGTCTCTCTCCCTGTCTCTCCCTGTCTCTCTCCCTGTCTCTCTCCCTGTCTCTCGTCTCTCTCGTCTCTCTCTCTCTCTCTCTCTCTCTCTCTCTCTCTCTATCTATCTTTCTCTTTCTCTTGCACACACATTCACCATGCAAACTTACTAAAATACAACTCATATCGAGTGCTTAGAGTTTGTCGGGAGCTTTATGCGTGTCCCGGCTGGGGAACATTCTCGTACCTGGAAGTGTGGAAACTCTAGCAATATGTTACAACTGTTTGCAAATAATAATATTAATACTCACTAGCTGAACACCTGCGATTACAATACACAAAAGTAAGAGCTCTAGAAAAGTACGACGTATGCACTATACGGATAATCCAATATCCCAAATATGTTCACGTCGTTCAGTAATTATTCTGCAAACCTGAATAAAAGAGAAAGTTTTGCAAATTCTGGAATAATACAATCTAGATTCATTGCAAGCACACAATGAAATGTGTTTCTTAAAATATAAAAGTTTTTATTATTTACCAAGATCTGCACTTGTTTGTTGCAGTGGACTATGATATGGTACCCCACAACCAACTTTTACTTAAAACCGTGAAGCATCGCATATAATATTTTTGTTAACGAACACCTGTCGACGATTTCTGGTATTGCATGTATATATACTCACTAAAATTTTCATTTTAAAACACTTATTTTTCGCACTTAAAAACCTTGCTATTTTCTTTTCGCCAACCATATCCTCATATGCAAGGATATGGCGATACATCGATTGCGACTCTCAAAACTTGAAGTGTATTCGTAATTGGTGTTGAAAATAACGCAATAGACAAGTATCGTCAGATACGCGTTCATTCTATTAATTTTGTAATATTATTCAAATGTATTTGTTTACTATCAAAACAGTTAATAAGAGCAACTGATTATAACTGAACACATCTACGATGCACTACCTTTCAGTTAATCACGAAATTTGGTTGAGTATAAAGCAAAAATTTGCATCGAAACGAAAGCCCAAAGCCTTTAGTGTAGCAATATTTATTATTATTATTATTATTATTATTATTATTATTATTATTATTATTATTATTATTTATTACTATTATTGCAAAGGAATATGATTCCCATTTCAAAATTGCCAACTACAGTTGTAACTCTACAGCTTCTAAACATGAATAAATGGTGTAAGAAAGATTTTTAAAGAATTGACTCCCGGCTGTTGCACTGAATTCTTTAAACAGTCGTCCATTATTAGTAATAATAATAATAATAATAATAATAATAATAATAATAATAATAATAATACTAAAGCGTGGGAGGGGCTGCAAAGTGCCAAGAGCCGCTTGAGGTGGGCGTGGCGCGCTCCATTGGCCTGGAGGGCTCCTTAGGGCCGCGGCGAGTGCTTTCGGTGGGCGTTGCTTGCCTTCGTGCGATGGCCACCGTTACGCGCCCGCACCGCAGCGCAGGCGATGAACTCGGCTCTTTCCCCAGCTCCGCCCCCCGCCGGACGGGAAAGGCTTCGGGGCAATCGCCCGCCGGCTCTTCAAGGGGAGAGGAACTTCGCGGATTCAGGGGTGTAACTGTTGGCATACCGGGTTGTTGTATCCTAGTGTGAGGGTTCAAACCCGATCGAAGCCGTGGGTTTTTAAAGGCTAAAAAATATAAATTCTTCGTACAGAGGAAGTAAAGCCGGCTGACCCATGTAGTAGATTTACTGCATATAAAAGATCCTCAAGCCTTAAAGAAGCCTTCGAGCTAAATTCTAATCGCCTGTTTTGTCGCTCAAGGTAATACCTCTCTTCCTAATTCCCTACCTCTCAACCTGATACTCCCTTCCTACCTAGATGGTAAAGGGAGCGTAGAAAAATGGGCGTGGTCAGACGGAAGAGAGGGCCTGATGGCCTGAGTCTTGCCACGTAAAATAAGGCTTAACTAACTAACTTTAATTCAGGAAATGCTGGGTGCAAGCTTAATGACGATCGAACATGTGGATATATTCTGATTTAAATATATTGGTACTTCAAAGTCACGAGCTAGACGGAGAGTGAAACACTGTCATCCAATCGGTAGCCTTGTTACGACTTACTATATTTTCTGTCGGAATTCCTGATTGAATGACATTGTCCCCCTTTTAATTTTCAACTCGTGATCTTCAAGCGCCACTACCTTTAAATCGGAATATAGACGCTCGCTCACCACCATTTTATTGTGAACCCGACATTCCGACAACCTGAAATTTGGCCACCCTCTTCGTGTCACTCACTCACATAGTTATCGCTTTCATTAATATTCTTAGACAGTGAACGTTACATTAATTTTCGTCAAATAATTACAACATATTACCATCGGCAATAAAATAAAAGAAGAAAAAATTCATATTCATAATGCAATTTTACGTCTGTGAGGAAGTGAAGTGTGAGACATTTATTTTAAGGAGATTCTTAAACTCTACCTTTTGAACTGGAATGAAAATATACTATTATATCCAAAGCATTAGTAAAACTTAACAATACGGATCATATAGGTCTGAAAGAATAAAAATTCGAAAACATAAATTATATACCAATAAATTAAAATGGAGAAACTCCTGCACGTAAATCAATGGTAGTCAGTTCAAACTGAAAATACTTTAGGTTACAGTGTCATTAAACTACGATTCTTAATTAAATATATTCAAACGGAGAAAAAAGAGCCGTATACAAATCGTATAATCATGAAGTAAAAAAAAAATAAAAGTTACTTTCAATTTTTACTTTTTTATGTGGATCTTTTTTAACCACACATTTCGAACAACAGTTCTTTCATTTCTAAATTAACATCTCCTTACGTAAAAGTGGGTGCAGTTATCTCCCAAACCAGTTTCTCAGAAATAATACTGCAGAGAACAAAGAAAGCTCATTCATTCCACCAGCAACAAGCTGCATATTAGAACGCAAAGCGGTCGTTTGTGTTCGAAATGAAGTCCCGAGCGACGAGGACGGCTCGAAAAGTATGTTGCGTACCTTCCGCCGAAGCGTCACACTTCCGTCCAACCGTCCAAAACAGCGGCAGAGCAGGCCGCGCCTCCGTTCCGCAACGCTTGACGCGGGCGTCGCCAGCTGCAGCGAGGCAATAACAAGCCCGCGCCCGTCTCAGCGCCTTTAACGAAAAGCGCGGCGCGCAGTCCCTTTAACGCAAACGCAGACCCGCGCGGCGCAGCGCGGCTCGCCTCCTCCGCGCTTACCCGCCCCCCCCCCCCACCGCGGCCCCGCCCTGCCCCGCCCCGGCGACCTCGTCGCCGCGCCGCCGCCTTCAAAGCCGCCCCCGCAATCCACCAACTGCCTCCTCGCGTCCTCAGGGCTGCCAACACGACTGCTTTGCTGCTTAGATCCTCATTGCTGACGCTGTGGCCAACTAACACTCTACGATGGTCTTTGCAGCAATAGAATCGAATTTACAATGGTTTGAATGCATTCCTCATATACAATTATTGCCAGTTTCACTAAAATGTTCATTGATTTTGTTCCGAAACTCAAAAGGCAATGGCCGGCGGTTATCACTTCCTCGCGTCGCCGTGCCGCTATGAAAGCTGCCCCCGCAATCCAACACTGCGTTCTCGCGTCCTCAGGGTTGCCAACACGGCTGCTTCGCTGCTTAGATCCTCATTGCCATCGGTGTTGCCAACTTGCACTTGGAGAAATGTGGCTAAGAAGATGGGTTACTCTCCAATGCTCTGGACTGCAGTGGTCTGGACAGTCTTTAGAATTCTTAAGCCTTCTTAGCAGCAAGATAATCGTATTTACATCAGACTATAATATACTTCTTTTATCCAATTATTAATATTCTCAAAATAGGAGATGCGGCAAGTAGTAATGATAACTAAAATGTTCAATAATTTTCTTCCGAAACTGAGAAGATTTACCGTCCGACAATTGCCAATTCCCCTCTTTTCTGTGCCGCTACCAAAGTCGCCCCCGCACTTCACCACTTCGTCTTTGCATCCCCAGGGCTGTCAACACAGCTGCTTTGCTGCTTAGATTTTTATCGCCGAAGGTGTTACCAACTTAAACGTTGATAAATTTGGCAAAGAACGTGTGAACTCCTTTACAACAATAGAAACATATTTACACTGCTTTGGAATATATTAATTCTTTAAAATTATTAACCTTTTCAAAATAAGGGATGTGACTATTTAAAATTATCATTTAAATGATCACGAATTTTGATCTGAAACTCAAAATATCTTACCATTTCCTCTTTCTCACGTCATCGCCGAGGCTCTACGCGCTGCTCATAACAGCTGCCCCTCAATCTCCTCTGCACCCTCGCGTCATCAGGATGCCCACAGATCCACTTTGCTGCTTAACCATCATCTGGAATTACCATCATCGAGTGTCGATAATGTTGCTAATACATTGCATGGCAGATTGTGATGTTTTACGAACGTATTTTGTTCTTTCAATGTGTTTTTAAGAGCCAAACTCCTTATTTCAAGAGGAGATTCCTATTTAGTACAATACATCGAAATTCATTCGGAATTTTCAATGATTATTAACTTTTTTATATAATAAGTAAAGCGTTTTTTCCTAATTCCCACTAAAGGATTCAATTATTATAATACCAGCCCCAAAATATTTTCTATCCAGCGAGGATATAACATCGATAGGGGCTTAGTTAATTTCCACGTACATTACACGACATCCGCAGTCACCCTGTTCATCTGCTTGGGTCAACCTTGTCACCGTGTCGCCCACCAAGGCGCCCACACAATTCTGCCCTGCGTCCTCCGTTACCAGGGCTACCAACGTGCGTTTTCGGGCTTAGAGCGTCACCGACGAATAGGTCACCAATGTTGGCATGGTGGAACGTGATCTTTGACCGCGAGGTCCTAGGTTCGAGTCCCGACGGGGGCAGGATTTTTCACTCTAGCTTTTCAGCTAGGTCGAATTCAGTCGCTGTTTGGAAGGGAATTCTAGCGGCCGGCTGCTCTGGTCGGTGGTTTTCCGTGGTTTCTCCAATCAACACCAGGCGAATGCCGCAGCAGTACCCTACCAAACGGGCCACGGACCGCGCGCGATCTGTCCTTCCCATTCCTTGTCCTATCCTCTCCCCTTACACACACACTTACACTAACATGCACTACACTACCACATATTCCGGGAGACCGGTCGGGAGCTTAGAGCTCGTCCCGGCTGGGGTGGTGCCCCGCTGGTGGGAGAGTCCTGGTTAGGGGGAAACCCCACTAGCTGACGGTAGGTCGGCGCCGGATCTCGCTATCCAGCGGGGGAAGATCACAGCTATCTCCCGAGAAAGAACATGCACTACACTAACGGGACTAATGATCAGAGAAGTTGACGCTCCCGGAAACACGAAAAAATCAATCAATCAATCAATGGAACGTGATGCTTGGATTAATTGATTTATTATTTTGTTTTCGTGCACGTCAACCGCTATGGTCATTAGCCCCGTAAGTGAAGTACGTGGTATGCGTTATGTTTAGTAAATGAAAGTTGAAGATCGTCTTAACACTACTTTATTCTGTCTAACTTTGTTACATTTGTCGAACTCTTTACACCACCTAATGCTTCTCCAAAAACAATCAATCAACCAATCAATCAATCAATCAATCAACCAACCAATCGATCAACCAATCAATCAACCAATCGATCAATCAATTCCAACACTCTGCGTCGTGACGCGTCTCTCGTCACCCCTGGCGGTGACCGTCGGCCATGTAGAGCGGAAGCTCAGAATTGCAGCGTCACAGAATATGTTCTACCGAGAAACGAAAGCTACCCTCAACCTGTGCGTCAATATCATGCGCATGGTCACCATATTGACAGAGTGTAAGCAGCTGTCCGACCCGGCATTTGTTGTATGATGAACAGGGGTGAAGGGGTCTTTTATTTCCGTTTAACTCGTTGTATTTGATGTGTGTATAACTTGCAAAAACATACGTAACCCGAGGGAACATTTGCTCTGTATAAGGAAATGTTAATATCGCACATATGCAAATATTAATAAAAAATAGAGATAAAAAGCTCAAGAATTATAAATACATAACTAGTAGTGCTACAGATTGTCAGAGAATTTCACGTATTAGTTTTCTGTTTTCTTTGATCTAGGCTGGTTTATCGGACTTGCCATACACTCTAGCCAGCTGCCATCTATCTCCACCCAAAGTACATTTTTTTTCATTTTCTCAATTCTTCGGTTTCCTAATAGTAGAACCGAAATATTTCTTTATGAATATTAAAAAAGAGAAAAACCTGGTCCTAAATAACAACTTTCATTAAAAAAAATGGGAGCCGTTTTTAAGAAAATATTTTTCAAGCGTTACAAAAATTCGAAATTGAACCTTTTTTTTGACAGAAAATTTTTGAGTTTTCTGAAAACTTTATTTGAAGTAATTTAAATCACTTTAACTCACAAATGCAATAGTGTTTAGAAACGACTGGAAATGTGCATATTAACAGCGTGAGAGAGATGTCAAAAACATATTTGTGTAATTTAAAAAAGAAAACAAAATAAATTTCCAAAATGAATTTCATTTCATAATAAACAGTGCAATTAGCACTACCCGTTGGAAAACAGAAGAAAAAATTTGCAGCGGTTTTTGAGAAAATAGCGTTTGAGCTGACTCTTGAGGTTCCTTTGCGCAGTTTCAAGATGGCGGTCCCCGCTGCGCGCAGGGTCACTGAAGATCAAAGGAGGCGCCCTCTACTTTCCTTTCTGTGTAGTATCTATTCTGTGGCAGCGTTCCCTTCCTCGGCCATCACCTCCGGCTGTCGTTGCAAGGGCCAAGACCCCAGTCGGTCCGTTCGCGGCGTGCAAGGGTGACTCCCACTCCCACAAAGTCGTCGACTCCCAGCGCTCTCTGACTTTGTCGGTGCGTGGGCCTCCCTTAGGCCCGCAGCTTCCGATGGGCTCGCGTCGCTTCAGGCCGGACGATCTCGCAATCAACCACACGAGGACTTACTTCTGCTGGCTGGGCTCCGTCTCTCTTCTCACGGCGCCCACTTGGCGCGCTCTCGTAGGCACCGGGAGCGGTGGCTCAGGGCATCAGGTGATGTCACTGCAGCGCCTCTGACCGGGAGGTCCTAGGATTTTCGCCACTAGCTTTTCAGTTAGGCCAAATTCAGCCTCTGGTTGGAGAAGAATTCTAGCGGCCGGATGCTCTGATCGGTAGTTTTCCGTGGTTTCTTCGATCAACACCAGGCGAATGCCGGAGCAGTACCCTACCAAACGGGCCACGGACCGCGCGCGATCTGTCCTTCCTCTTTCTTGTCCTATCCTCTCCCCTTACACACACTTACACTAACATGCACTACGCTACCACATATTCCGGGAGACCGGTCGGGAGCTTAGAGCTTGTCCCGACTGGGGCGGTGCCCCGCTGGTGGGTGAGTCCTGGTTAGGGGGTAACCCCACTAGCCGATGGTAGGTCGGCGCCAGATCTCGTATCCAGCTGGAGAAGTTCACCGCCATCTCCCGAGAAAAAACGTGCACTACACTGACGGGACTAATGACCAAAGTAGTTGACGCGACCGGAAACACGAAAAAATCAATCCAATTTAATCCCATGAAGGGCAAAGGTCTCCTGCATGCATGATGGCTTCTTGGTTGTTGCCTTTCTGGGGGTCTTCAAGCCTAAGTGTTGTTTGCAGTAGTGACATTGACGTTCCTCGATTCGATGTGCTTCCACGTGGGTCTGTCGCGAGCTGCACGTGTCCAGGTGTTGCCTACTTATTTCTTGAATTTGTCTGCCCATCTCAGTCTTTGTCTGTCTTGATTCGTCCATCCCTTTAGAATTATACTGGTACATTACTATGGTAATTCTATTTGGAGGCATGCGTTGAATATAACCATGCCAGTTGCTCCTTAATAATTGAATTCTGTCCATCAGATTGAATATATTCAATTCGGTTCTGATGTCATCATTATATTGTCTATCTAAGATATTGTAACCTGCTACTGAACGTAAGAATTTTATTTCCGCGTTTTCTATTTTCCTGTTCTATTTATTGTCCACTTTTCGCATGCAAAGTTGGCATGGGTACTGCCACTGCTTTGTAGAATTTTAGTTACGTGATTTCTAATGTTCTTCTTATTGGCCCAAACATGTTATAAAACCTAATGCAGCACTCAACAGTATAATCAAGGAGGTGGGGGGATTCCCTCCCTGCTGGTTCGACAGATCTGGCGTCGACCTGCATATGGGCAGGCGGGATTTTCTTCCCTGCAAGTACCTCCGTCGCGAGGTACTAGTGGTAGTGTAGTGAATGTATGTGTACGTTTGTTCTGATAAGCCAGAAACCTCCGGTTTTATTTGAACAGAAAAAATGCATCAAGACGTTATGAATACCACGTAAATTAATGAATATACAATGCTTATAGTCAAAGAATGCACGTTGTCAGGGTGACCTGGAAACAAGAAGGTTGCTAGCATAACGTTCTTCATTGTGGAAAAGGATACAGGGCTCAGTGGCAATGTATAAAGAATGTGTGGAGGATGCAAGCCGTAATACAAGCCGTAACCGGGAGCAGGAAAGTAATAATAATAATAATAATAATAATAATAATAATAATAATAATAATAATAAGAAGAAGAAGAAGAAGAAGAAGAAGAAGGAGAAGAAGAAGAAAACTAGAATGATTCTTCATTTCGTGAATAGTCACAAATTTGTAAAAATATTTATAAGTATTATTTATAATATGTGTCAGGAGTCTAAGTATCCTACAAGGTATGTGTAAGCTGGTGGAGGAGGAGGAGGGGAAAAGAATGATGAGGAAGGAAAGATTGCGCTCGGTCGTTGATTGTTTCTTATCGTAATACTTCTGAGACATTCCCCTGATGTTGATTGGGGAGACTTCAAAACACTACCCACTACAGCAGCAGTCTGACAGAATTTTCTTCCAGACAATGGTTTAATTCAACCTAGCCATTCATCTAGTGTGGAAAAATTGCCA
The DNA here is from genome assembly GCA_011170035.1 of Teleogryllus occipitalis. Lineage (NCBI taxonomy): Eukaryota > Metazoa > Arthropoda > Insecta > Orthoptera > Gryllidae > Teleogryllus > Teleogryllus occipitalis. The sequence continues at coordinate 97,138 of BLKR01004197.1, read as the reverse complement.
CTGTCGGATATCGAACACTAGGGTCTCCTGGATAACGCTTAATCGAAATTGCTGTTACGTATATTAAAACATTATCTAGACAAAACTCAAGGCCCTTTTTCAATGTATTTCGACACCATAATATACCGGAGTTTACAACTTTTCAGTATAACAGTTCTGATAAATTTCGGTAAAATATAACTGCTGAACATTAGTTGAACTGCCTTACTAACATTTGCGGTACTCTCGACCCCTTTATTTCGAGGTATTAAATCACAATTAATATTAGTTTCCTGCAACTCAATTCATTTCTGTTTTGGCAAATCCCTAAGGGCTGTGATTACATCGATTCCAGCAATTTTTGCTCTCGAGGGTTTCAAAAAAATTTCCATTTGCATGTTTTTTCCACGAGTATGCTCTACTCCAGAAAAATTCCCAAAACAAGTTGACAGCAAGGGAATTCGCAGAATTTTTAAGCATCGCGCAATATGAAACCTACTAAAGAGATGCGTTGTAACATTGTATTTATGTTGGTATCATGGATTCAGAGAAGTTGAAGAAAGCCTATACGCGCCGTTAATATTAATCAGTCAAAACTACCTGCGACATGCATTCACTGAAATTCTATTAAGAGAAATTCACAGAATTTTAAAAATTTCCTTTATATCATTTATATCTTTCCCAAAATCAAAAATATGTTTCAATGTAATGTGTTCAGGTCATCACTTGTGACGAAATGACTTCATGTCACAGAGTGGAGTTCATGTCAGGAGATCACTTGTGGCGAGAAGACAGTTTCGTCCCATGATATTAAATTTCATTCTTGTTTCAATTTGCACACTGCGTATTCACAATGTGTATACGTGGAACAAGGAGTATACTATGGTTATTAATTTTATACAATGTATAAATAATTTTACTCTCTTTCTCTTTTCTCTAATGTGCCAATGTGATTTCCTTAATTACTTACTGTACTTCATATTCTCTCCACTGTTGAATTATCTTCTTTGAAATATGGGTTTTCTAATAACTATATACGAAAATAATTTTCCTTCTTCTCGTTTCCATATTTTGTTCTTTTCTCATTATTTTCAGATCCTTACGTTAATATTATCATAACAAACCAAACATGTCCTCATCATGTTCACTTTATGTTCACTCCTGTGATTTAATCGAACAATTGACAAGCGAAATTAACAAGGATGTTGGAGTTGCTCTTTATTATCACAACACAAAATAAAGTTAATACAGTCTGGAAAAGATTAATCATATTATTATTCAAAGGTAAACTGTATCTTCGCCACCGCAGTAATCTTTGCCTCTGTCACCATGGTGGAGGATGACTCCACCATCGCTGCAGTTTCGTGGTCGCCGGCGCAGCTGCTTCGGCCGCTCCCGTTGCTCCGTCCGTTCTGCACTTCCGCCCGCCAACTCTCGCTTCGCCTTGTCCTGCCCGCCCCGCCACGGCCCTCCCCGCCCCGCCCTGCCCCTCCCCACCCACGCTGCCAAGCCCCGCCCCGCCCCGCCACGCCCCGCCACGCCCCGCCACGCCACGCCCCTCCCCCGCCACGCCCCGCCACGCCCCGCCACGCCCCGCTCCGCCCCGCCACGCCCCGCCCCGCCACGCCACGCCACGCCACGCCACGACCCGCCACGACCCGCCCCGCCATACCACGACCTACCACGACCCGCCACGCCCTCACGCCCCCCACCCCCCGCCGCTTTCCTCCACGTCCCTCCCCTCCCCGCCGCGACCCGCCCTCCATGGAAGTCCCGCCCCACCCGCCGTCGCTCTCCGCCCCCTCCCCGCCCCCGCCGGCGCCCGCAACGCACTGACGACACGACCTCCGCCGCCGCCCGCAACGCGGCTGCGGCAGCGAGCTGCTCTCTGCAGCCATGTGCGGCGCTACATCTCGACGTGAACTACCCCGTTGGAGTCCCCGGCTGCGCTGTCGCCTGGTCCGCCGCCGCCGCCGGTTCCTTCGCCGCCTCCGCCTCCGCCGCCGGGGCTGCTTCCGCCACCGCATCCGCCATTTCCGCCCCCGCTTCCACTACCACCAGACCATAGTCGCCACCGCTACCATCGTCCCCTCGGCCACCACTAAGAAATTCGTCGTCGCCTTCACTACTGCCAGCATCATCCCCCACAGTCACCACGGTCGCCACCGCCATCGCCATCGTCACCACTGTCCGCATCATCGTCAGTTCCCACCGTCACCATAGTCCTCATCGTCGCCAGAGTCCCTATTGTCACCATAGTCTCGATCGTCGCCATAGTCCCCATCGTCGCCCCAATTCCCATCGTCGCCATAGTCCCTATCATCACCATCATCCGCATCGCCACCATAGTCCCCATCGTCGTCTCAATTCCCACCGTCGTCACCGTCCCCACCGTCCCCACCGTCCCCACCGTCCCCACCGTCCCCACCGTCCCCACCGTCGCCACCGTCGCCAACGTCCCCACCGTCGCCACCGTCCCCACCGTCGCCACCGTCCCCACCGTCGCCACCGACCCACCGTCGCCACCGTGCCCACCGTTCCCACCGTCGCCAACGTCCCTATCGTCCCCACCGTCGCCACCGTGCCCACCGTCGCCACCGTCGCCACCGTCCCCACCGTCGGCACCTTCCCCACCGTCGCACCATCCGCATCGTCTCCACCGACCCCATCGTTACCACATCCCCCATCGTCACCACAATCTCCATCATCGTCACAGTCCCCCATCGTCGCCTCAGTCCCTATCGTCACCACAATACCCGTCGTCACCACAGTCCCCATTGTCGCCATTATGCTCTTCGTCGACGCAGTCCCCATCGCCCTTCACTGTCTCCATCGTCAGTCACCACAGTTCGCGTCGACACTACTGGCACTACCATTCCTAACGTCGCCATCATCTCCACCTTCTCCTCCGTCTCCGCCATCACCACTACCACCACCCTTGTCACCGTCGTGCTGCCATTTCCATTACCACTACTGTGCCTACGCCGTCACCGCTACCGTCTCCACCAGCATCGCCGTCGCCGTATAACTTTGGCGGAGGAAGTGCGGGCCCCTGCGAATAAAACTTACGCGCTAAACCCCCTCGCAAATGAAATGTCCCGCACGGCGCCCGCGACGAAGAATAAACTTGGCGTGGAAAGGTCAACTTGAGGCGCCCAACTGCGGGTACTTGCATCGCAGTGTTTATTCGGCAAATATTAATTTAGTTCGTTAGAAATTCTTGAAAGTCGCGTTCTGAAGATTCCGCGAATTTCTACGTAAACATGTGGCACTTGCTCTTTGTAGCGAGTAAAGTAAATCAACGACACCCTGCGCGTTGGAAATGAAATTTATTTAAAATATGTAGGCAGTAAATTTAGTTTCTCTCATAGGTAGAATAGGGAACGTTATAGACCGCTACAAAAACAGATGTTCAGATTTCGGTAGAAGTACAGATTTTGGGTCGGAAATGATATACATTTAATATAGGCGGTATCTTTAGTTTCTCTCATAGGTACAATAGGGAACGTTCTAAACAGCTACAAAAAAACTGCTTTACTCTTTAGCCCCGTAAGTGTAGTGCATGTTTTTATTGACTGTGATCTTCCCTCGCTGGATGGTGAGATCCGGCGCCGACCTACCGTCAGCTAGTGAGGTTTCCCCCTAACCAGGACTCTCCCACCAGTGGGGCACCGCCCCAGCCGGGACAAGTCCTAAGCTCCCGACCGGTCTCTCGGAATATGTGGTTGTGTAGTGTATGTTGGTGTAAGTGTGTGTGTGTGTGTGTGTGTGTGTGTGTGTGTGTGTGTGTGTAAGGGATGAGAATAAGACAAGGAAGAGGAAGAAAAGATCGCGCGCGGTCCATGGCTCGTTGGTAGGGTACTTCTCCGGCATTTACCTGGTATTGATCGGAGAAACCACGGAAAACTACCGATCAGAGTGGCTGGCCGCTAGAAATCTCCTCCATACAGCGACTGAATTCGACCTAGCTGAAAAGCTAGTGCCAAAAATCCTGCCACTGTCAGGATTCGAAACTAGGATCTCCCGGTCAGAGACGCTGCAGTGACATCAGTTGATGCACTGAGCTACCGCTCCCAGTTTTTGGGTCGGAAATGAAATACATTTAAAATATGTAGGCAGTATATTTAGTTTCTCTCATATGTAGAATAGGGAACGTGATAGACCGTTAGAAAAAAACAGATTTTGGTAGAAGTACAGATTTTGGGTGACCCTGATACCAAAAACGTGTTAATTTTTAACGTCCGTCCGTCCGTTTGAGAACACCACTTAAACCATTACCTTAAACCTTTTTTCAAACTCCATGCGCGGTGAATTTTAATTGGATGTATTAATTTTCGATATTTCTTAACGCGTAGCTCATAGGACGTTATCAAACTTGGTTTAAATTTTTAAAATCTCTAATGGATAGATTTATGCATTCGGTTAAAGTCTGATATTCATTAAAATCTTTGAATTTTCATATATTTTAAAAATAAACTTTTGGTCATATTATTGGTCAGGTGTTATGTTTGACACTCACACCAACACTAGTGGTGACCGTCCAAATCTTTTCCAGACACCCGCCCTCAAAAAGTACGTCAAATCAACGAAATCCTTTGATCAGACAGGTATGTTGAGGAATCTTATTATTGAGTCAACACAAGTCAACACAAACTGTCTGAAGAGAAGTGGAGAAAGAGAGAGGGATAGCGAGAGGAATGGTTTTGCATGAGTTTATCTTTTTAATCGAAAAAAGTATTATTTAATTGCAATATTTATTTGAACTTTTGTTTACCTCTCTGGACATGCCTTTAGTACTGTGTCATTCACAACTAAAAAATAATATACAATATCAGGCTTCCCATAAGATTTTTCGTAAATATTTTGTAGAAGAATGTTTCGTAAAGGCATCTCTCAATTTATTAAACAGACATTTTGAAAAAAAATTATTTTCTCAAAGCGGTCGTACAATATCCTACATCTCAAATTTTTAGTAGTATGCATTGTTTAAGTTTTACTCTATAAAAAAGTATTTTCAATTATTTATACTAAAAAGTACTTCCATCACACATTTTGGACATTCAACAAGTCCTAAGTTTTCTTTACTTAGGTACATTACTAACATCAAGAATAATCACGCAATTCTTCAACTTTTTGGGGATATGTACTTCTTATGATTTTTGAGAAGTGGATTAATATAGAATAATTTTTCTAAATAAATTTGTTACCATTGAAATTCAATTATTCACCAAATGGTCACTTGGAAAATCGTTTGTGTTAAAATTAGAATTGGTAATACTTTTAAGGAAAATTCATTGCATTTTTATCATCCTCTCATATTTTTTAATTTGAAATAAAAATTAATGAATAGCTTTTTCCTTTTTTGTATCACTCTTCCATATAAAGAGCACTAAATGTATATTGTCGACCTTTTAAATGGAAGGCATAATAATCGTTCTAAAAGCCATTCACTTTTCTACGGATTCTTCTACTGTGGGGTCGGCTAAAATAATTACATGTTCTAACGAACTACAAAACTATTCTGAAAACATTCTAGACCACTGAAGCCAGTTCATACAAGTTTTAAAATATTCGTTTGAGTAAAATATATCTCCATGAAAGACGTCTGCGGATCGACATCCAGTCTACAGAAAGTGACGTATCTTCCACACCCAACAGGCACAGATTTTATTCGTAGGTAACTGAACTTCCAACCCTGAAAAAATATTACTGATAGGCTGGACTGATCATTCTGTGTCATCCCGACATTACCACATTACACCGTGCCAAAGGACTTGCAAGGCAAGCGGCATGCAGCGTCGCAAAACATTCCGGCAGCGACCTCTAAAAAAAGCCGCCGAATGCAAGGGGGAGGCTAATATAAACGGGCTTGGCGGAGCCCGAGAGAGGTACACGTGAGTTAGTGAAGAACACACGACACGTCAAGAGCCTTCTCATGACGACATGGTCCCAGAGTCTGCTACTGCAGTTGCTGTCCCCGCCGCAGCACCTGGTCCACGGAGCAATGGGGTAAGAGTTCGCCATCTGTGAATCTGAAATCCTATCTACCTCCTCACTTAGTGTACCGCCTCTCTCCCTCTCTAACGTTTAATTAGTAATAAAATGCTTTGACAGGAACATGGACTTCTTCTGAGTAAGCTTCCCTGCTTCCTTCCTCTCAACTCACAACTTTATTTAAGGCCGTATTTATAAACCTCAGCCAGTGTTCGGTTTTGCGGTTTATGAACGGCCCCCAGACAATTTCAGTCGCCCCTTGACCTGCCAGCAAGCCCCCAGATGGCAGGCCCCCACGAGCTTTGCTAGCAGAGCTTCATAAATACGACCCTCAATCAACAACAGTACTCCAAGTGACGGATCCGCCTTAGGAATACGCTGAATCCAGCCAGCTCTGAAGGGGCACGTCACAATTCCGCTGCGTTAGTAGTTGATCTTACCGGAAAAATCTGCTGTTCCTCTAACGCAATCACACTAGGCGAATGCCGGAGCAGTACCATACCAAACGGGCCACGGACCGCGCGCGATCTGTCCTTCCTATCCCTTGTCCTATCCTCTCCCCTTACACACACACACACTTACACTAACATGCACTACACTACCACATATTCCGGGAGGCCGGTCGGGAGCTTAGAGCTTGTCCCGGTTGGGGCGGTGCCCCGCTGGTGGGGGAGTCCTGGTTAGGGGGAAACCCCACTAGCCGACGGTAGGTCGGCGCCGAATCTCGGCATCCAGCGAGGGAAGATCACCGCCATCTCCCGAGAAAAAACATACACTACACTAACAGGACTAATGACCGAAGCAGTTGACGCGCCCGGAAACACGAAAAAATCAATCAATCAATCTAACGCAATCTAGGCCTCCTAAGTCTCGGGCCATTGCATGGCGGAGGGTCGCCCGCGCCGCGCCACAAACCACCGCCTCCTGCGCGGCCCGGCGCGGCGCCGCCGAGTCAATTTAATTGTTACGAGTGGGCCGTGCAACGCAACACGGGCAGGGGTGTCGCTATTGATCACGGTGCCAGCGGGGGCGGTGGAGGGGGAGGGGAGGGAGGCCGCTCGACTTGCAGGGCACGTACGCGCGCGGGCCCACCGCCGCGCCGCGCCCGATATATCACATGGCCGGGCAGGGCGACGCCGCGCGGGGGGTGACAGGGGGTGCGGGGATGGAATGGGAGGTGGGGTCGGTGGGGCTTGCGGGGAGAGTAGAGGAGGCGTGACGATGGGAGGGGGGGCAGGAGGAGATCAGAGCGGTCCTGGCGGGAAGAGGAGGGAAATTCGGGAACGATTGGGGATGAAGATTTGTGAGAGAAGCAGACTGGGTAGGTAGCTACGGCCCGACGCAGGCAGCGGATGAGGATGAAGTGAAAAATCATACTACGTGTGCAATGAAAGGAAAGGGAGACAAAGCAAGTCTGACATAATAGAAGCGGCAAGATATGTGAGAGCGGCAAGCGATGCAAAAGTCAGAGAGACAGGGTGGGCGGGATACGCAGGATCTGTGGTGTGGTCGGGTTTGTGGACATAGTGTGGGCGGTAGGATGGGTGAGATTGGTGGGATTGGCGCTATCAGCGCGATAGATTAGATTGAAGGGATTATGGGATGTGAGAGATCGGCGGGATTGGCGGGCCGTGTGTGATGGGAAAGTCCAGTGGGTTGCATGAGACGAGTGGGCGAGTCTGGTGTGACGGGAAGGATCAGTGGGTTAGACGAGATGGGTTGTCTGGACGGGTGTGACGGGAGTGATCGGGGAATGGGCAGAACCGGTGTGACGAGAAGATTCGATCGGGTGGGGTGGGGTGGGTGGCACCGGTGGCCTGTGCGGGTTGGGTGGGATGGATGGGCGGGACGGATGTGTTGGGAGGGTCCGATGAAATGGAAGGGTGAGAGGGACCGATGAGTTTAGTGGAATGAGCGGGACCGGTGAATTGCGTGGGATGGGCGGGCGAGACGGATGTGAAGGGAGGATCAGGTGAGTGGCGCGGGATGGGTGGGCGGGACGGGTGTGACGAGAGGAAACGATGTGTTTGCGCGGGATGAGTGGGCAGGGCACGTAGCGGGTGTGACGGGAGGGACCGGTGGAATGGGTGGAACCGGTGCTTAGAAGAACTGATGGGTTGGAGTGGGGTGGGCAGGACCGGTGGCTTATGCGGGTTGGTGGGATGGGTGGGCGGGACGGATGTGTCGGGAGGTCCCGGTAGGATGGGCGGAATGGAAAGGTGGGAGGAACCGATGGATTGAGTAGGATGGGCGGGGCCGGTGAGTTGCGTGGGATGGGCAGAATAAGCGAACGAGTCGGGTGTGACGGGAGGGATCTGTGGGTTGCATGAGGTGGGTGGGCGGGACTGGTGTGACGGAGGGACCGGTGGGTTGCGTGGGATGGACAGGATGGACGGGAGAGACGGGTGTAAAAAGAGGAACAGTTGGATTGCGCGGAATGGATGGGCGGGATACGTAGCAGTTGTGACGCGAGGGACCGGTGGAATGTGCGGAACCAGTGTGACGGGATGGACCAATGGGTTGGGGAGGGGGGGTGGGCGGTACGGACGGGCGACAGGGAGGGACGGATGAGTTGGGTGGTGTTGGCGGGACCGGTGGGTTGCGTGGGGTGGGCAGAACGGGCAGCTGGAGCGGTGAGGCCAACGAGTACCACAAAGCGGCAGGGTCGACACGAGAGGTGGTGGCTGCACCAACGGCGGAGGCCCCGCTAGTCTGCAGAAACGACCGGAGCGGTGGGGCGAGGGCACGCGTAGCCGGCTTGCCTAGACTTACCCGGTAACAAGCTCACGTGTCAGCGTCGTTGCGAGCGGCTTCTGCCACGGGCTGTCGGGTCGCTCCGTCTCTCTCCGAGGGAACGTGACTCGTTCCAGGAAAGGGTGCGCTAGCCTGTTAACGGCGACGTCAGGTCCGTGAACTCCTATGGCCCACGTTATTCAATCGTATGTCAATGCGAAAAACTAACATTATACTTCTTGATTTTTGTTGCCTTTAAGGGATTTAATGATGTTTTTTGGTCATTTCTAAATCTAATCACTGAACACAACAATTAAGATATTAATCACCACAAGAAAAAGTTGTTTATGTCGACGCAATATCGAGATAATGATAGTGAAAAATTGCATTTATTTTCTACTAATAGAAATATTTATATTTCCAATTTCATCATTGTACAAAATAGGAAAGGGTGCGCTAGCCTATTAACGGCGACGTCAGGTCTGTGAACTCCTATGGCCCAGGTTATTCAATCGTATGTCAATGCGAAAAACTAACATTATACTTTTTGTTGCCTTACCTACCATCTCCTTTAAGGGATTTAATGATGTCTTTTGGTCATTTCTAAATCTAATCACTGAACACAACAATTAAGATATAAATCACCACAAGTAGAAGTTGTTTACATCAATGCGATGTTGAGATAATGATGGTGGAAAATTACATTTATTATCTACTAATATAACTATTTATATTTCCAATTTTATCATTGTACAAAATAGGAAAGGGTGCGTCTTGCCTGTTAACGGTGACGTAAAATCTGTGAACTCTTATGACCCAGGTTATTCAATCGTTTTCTATCCAAATTCAATCGAAAAATAAATATTCTACTTCTTGATTTTTGTTGCCTTATCTACTATCTCCTTTAAGTGATTTAATAATGTCTTTTGGTCATTTCTAAATCTTATCACTGAATACAAAAATTAAGCAACTAATCTCACAAATACAAGTTTCTTATCTCAATTCGATGTCGAGATAATGATAGTCGAAAGTTGCATTTATTTTCTACTAATATAACTATTTATATTTCCAATTTTTATCATTGTATAAAACAAGTGAATACTTTATCTGTTTATTATTATCCTCGAACTCAAGATCTATTTTTAAGATTATCCATATTTATTACTGGCCGCTTTTTTGTTTTGTTGTTTCTGTACAGAATTATGTATTTTTTGTTTCTTGATTAACTGTAATTTCTGCCCTATATGCGCATGATATATATTATAATTATTATCAATTTTTTTGTTCTTTAATTTATATTGTTTTGAGGTGAATAAACTGCTATACAATGTAAACCTCCAACTTTTCTTCAAGATCTAATTTTACAAAGATTATTATTCATTATCACAAACGACTTTGATATTGTTGAATGTTCGCATCAGACAGAATAGAGAAGAAGAACGCACAGCGTGTTAATAATAATAATAATAATAATAATAATAATAATAATAATAATAATAATAATATTTATTGAGTCACAAATACAATTTCAATCGTGAATGACGAGTAAGATATGGCAGAGTGGAGTTACATTTACTGTCCAGAAATCAAAACAAGGGGGACCATCTCAGCATTTGCTCAAAGGATCAAGGGAAACTGCACAAAAACAACCCTGATCAAGTTGGTCATTGATCTTACAATACTCAATAATAATAATAATAATAATAATAATAATAATAATAATAAGAATAAGAATAATAAGAATAATAATAGTCATAATAACAATTCTAATAATAGTAATATCAATTATAATAGTAACAATACTAATAATAAAATACTATTAGATACTAATAATATACTAATAATAAAATACTTACAGAGCATGTCAACGGCCAGCTTCCCGTTGCAATGTTAAACGCATTGTGACACACATATTGTTCAACAATCCTCGCTCTCGTATATGAAATGCTCACTGGCGTCGACACATTTAGGGCAGTACTATTGACCTGCAACCACACAAATGCTGCTGAACTAAAGCACATAAAATGGTGTTTCAAAGAGTAGCACGCACTCTGGTCAAGAGTACCAATTAAAATGCTCCCTTTCCCTCCGCAATTTACTTACGTGTTTTAACGTAGAGAGTCTTTATCTTTCATTAACATTGTGTCGCATATACACACCACTAAAGTTCTTTACATACAAAGAATATCAAAGGAGATGTTATTCCATCGCGTAAATAGCAAATATTTAATGTCGGGCGGTCTCTTCCTTGAAATTTTGCTGTCGCATGACGTGGGCAGTCAGTGACGCACTGAGTATGAGAGTTCATGAGGCATGCGCAGTATGAGCAATGGCCGAATAACACAATGAAATATTTGCATTTTCAGTTAAAATTGAAATTGTTTCATTGAAATTTTTCCAAATTCCTGGGTATGTAACGAAACAATAGACAAATCTTACATGGCCAGAGGATGAATACTCTTCTTTTATTTTCTATTTGCTTAGGAAATTAGTAATATAGACTGCTTTACGAGAGAAGAAATTCGAAGCGATTTCTAGCTTCTCAACCTTCTTCACGCATGTGATATATATATATATATATATATATATATATATATATATATATATATATATAAAGTGTAACAAAGTGTTAATATTGTTTCCTTAACATTGAAAACAGAGATTTCCTACATTTGTTCTTCATTTTTTAAGTGTGTTTAATCTCAAAACATTACATACATTCTTACAAAAGGTTCCTTTTTCGACGGACTTCTTGTGAACGCTTCGTGCACTTTTCCTTCCCTCTATTTGCTGCAGTGGATTCGTAATTCTCACATCATTACAAGGGTCTAACCTCAACTTTTTGCCCCATCCATTCTTTTATTTCGTGCCTTTGGCTCAGCCCACCGTTCTGTCATCCCCGCCTACTCTTCCATTTCCCGGCTCTATTCCCATCCTTTACTCGCACGTGGGACATCGACACTACCTCCTTAAGAGTTACAAGGAACGTTACTTTTGGAAGAAATGGAGCAGGTGCTGAAGGAACAGCCATCTATAACACCCTCTACCTCTTGGAAACCTAAGTCTCTTCGATTCTGCTACATTTTGTAAGTTACTCCAATCTCGGAGTTTCATTTTTACAATGTCTCCAAAGTACTGGAATATAATAAACTGATGATTTAAAATGAAGATTATTTTTTACAATTCTGAAAAGTTGGTGGGTGTTGGCTCTTTTATTAATAAAAAATTCAAATAAACATAAATTAGTCTAAACAATTCAATAATAAAAATAAGACGATAAAATATCAGAATTTTTCCTTTGTTTTATGTAAGAAGAAATAATATTTATTTCTGGATCTTGATGAAAATTCATTACATTACTTAAATTTGGTAGAAATGTACACATATTGCACCTTTTTTCGTACATATCTTGCAATTACACTCTAATCTGATTGTGAGGGTTGATGGAAGGAATTTCTGCATCACATCAAATCAGTCATAGCTAATTAAGTTTTTGTTTGACAAAGTAGTAAAGGATGAATATATTCAATTAGATAAGCATTAATCTGTCAATTAAATCAGTTTTATAATTTTATAAATAAAATTTCAGACAGATAAGTCATTGCTAGCCAAACTAAGTCTTGCGTGTAGGTATGATGGACTCCACACACTCTACCTTTCACACCGCCTTGAGATTTCTGGTCAATATACCTGGAAATTTAAATACTGATTTCTCATTACGTTTTGTCAACATTCACCATACTATATAAAAAATGTCATAAATTTTATTATTTCAAGAAAGGCATCCATTTATTCACTTTCAGAATAGTTTCATTATTCTTCCTCTATTTATTTGTTTAGAAAACATCAAACCCCAATTCGGAGGTCTTTAGGTAGTCTAGACAAAAACATGTAGCATCAAATTCAAACCTACCTAATAGAAAAGATAAGATTCTGTTTACACAAAACCTCCAAAGTAACAACATGAAAATGATTGAAATAGAAAATTTTCAGAAATGATTACCTTTCATTACGTTTTATTACAAATACGAAGGGCTGTCTAAGCAAACATTTAAATGACAATCACAGCAAATGCAGCAGTACTTTCAATTGTATCATCGCAAGTGAAAGCTCTTGTATATAGTACGTGGGATGTTGCGTCGCATCCACGAGGCCAGTAGGGTTTACCGACACCCGACGCACTCCGTCTGCACTACGCCCCTTTCGCAACCCCCCTCCCCTCACCCCTTCACCCCTCGGTGACTCGGTGGAGTTGGGGCTGCGACACGCCTAACATCTCGCCCCGCGCTACCACGTTACCTCAACATTTCCGGCGAACAACGACATCCTCCTTACGCGCCGCCACCCGCTGTGACACGGCGCAGCCCCCCCGGCCCCGCCCACGCCTCGCGGCGCCCCGTCGCCCTCCCGGCTCACACCGAACTCGCCACGCCCACCGCTAACGGTGCGCCGTCGCCACTACTGGCTCCAACCGCCCCGCCTCCACCCCGCCTCCACCCCGCCTCCACCCCGCCTCCGCCCCGCCTCCGCCCCGCCTCCGCCCCGCCTCCGCCCCGCCTCCGCCCCGCCTCCGCCACGCCTTCGCCCCGCCTCTGCCTCGCCTCCGCCCCGCCTCCGCCCCGCCTCCGCCCCGCCTCCGCCCCGCCTCCGCCCCGCCTCCGCCCGCCTCCGCCCCACCTCCCGCCCCGCCTCCGCCCCGCCTCCGCCGCCTCCGCCCCGCCTCCGCCCCGCCTCCGCCCCGCCTCCGCCCCGCCTTACGCCCTCCGCCCCGCCTCCGCCCCGCCTCCGCCCGCCTCCGCCCCGCCTCGCCCCGCCTCCGCCCGCCTCCGCCCCGCCTCCGCCCCGCCTCCGCCCGCCTCCGCCTCGCCTCCGCCCGCCTCCGCCCCGCCTCCGCCCCGCCTCCGCCCGCCCGCCGCCCCGCCTCGCCCCCGCCTCCGCCCCGCCTCCGCCCGCCTCCGCCCCCGCCTCCGCCCGCCTCCGCCCCGCCTCCCGCCCCGCCTCCGCCCCGCCGCCCCGCGCCTCCGCCTCCGCCCCCTCCGCCCCGCCTCCGCCCCGCCTCCGCCCCGCCTCCGCCCCGCCTCCGCCCCGCCTCCGCCCCGCCTCTGCCCCGCCTCCGCCCCGCCTCCGCCCCGCCTCCGCCCCGCCTCCGCCCCGCCTCCGCCCCCACCCCGCTCCTTGCCTCTGCCCCACTCCTCCGTCCTGCATTGCCCCGCCTTACCTCGCTCTCTGCTCCCAGGCTTCCCCTGCCTCACCCTCCGGGCCCTGCTCCGCCCTGCCACTACCACCAGGCGCCCACCAGACCGCTTGCGGTGGTTCAGTGCATCAACACATGTCACTTCAGTGCCTCTGACTGGGAGGTACTAGGTTCCAGTCCTGACGGCGGCAGGATTTTCGGGCTTTAGCTTTTCAGCTAGGTCAAGCTTCATATAGTCGCTGTCTGAAGGAGAATGGCGGCCAGCTGCTCCGATCGGTAGTTTTCCGTGGTTTCTCCCATCAACACCGAGCGAATGCCGGAGCAGCCTAACAAACGGATTGCCACGGACCGCGCGCGATCTTTCCTTCCTCTTCCTTGTCCTATCCTCTCCCTTACACACTCACACTAACATGCACTACACTACCACATATTCCGGGAGGCCGGTCGGGAGCTTAGAGCTTGTCCTGGCTGGGGCGGCGCCCCGCTGGGAGAGTCCTGGCTAGGGAAACCCCACTAGCCGACGGTAGGTCGGCGCCGGATCTGCCATCCGGCGGGGAAGATCACCGCCATCTCGAGAGAAAAACCGCACTACACTCATGGGTCTAATGACCAAAGCAGTTAACGCGCCCGGAAACACGAAAATCTCAATCAATCAATCCACGAGACTGGCACGCACCACTACGCGTCCGTCAACTGACCGCCCGCGACCGCCACACGAGCACCACGCAATCTCTGCCTTTAGCGCCGCTCCATGCTCACCCTGCGGCCTCCACCTGGTCACTCCCCCACTAACCAGTGCTCCATCCACCCCCGGACGACGCCAAAAAAATCCTTCGTACGCCTTCCTTCGGAGGGGAAGTAAAGCCGGCCGTCCCATTTAGTAGATTTACTGCATGTAAAAGATCCTCAAGCCTAAACGAAGCCTGTGAGCAAAATTGAGATCCGCCTGTTTCGTCGCCCAAGATAATACCTCCTTTCTCCGCTAGGTGGCGAAAGGAGCGTAGCGAAATTTGCGTGGTTAGATGGAAGAGCGGGCCTGATGGTCCGAGTCTCGCCGCGTAAAAATAAGGCATTAACTAACTAAAATAACTAACGCCGCCGCGCCTCCCCATCAACCGTCACCGCCTCCACCCGCTCCTCCCACTCCAATACAACCCACGGTCGCCGTCTTTATGCCGCGGTAGAGGCAGCGTGGAAGCAGTTGTGGCGACGACATTGGAGTTGGAGAAGGAGGTTGGCAGTGTCCTGGCATGCCACATTATGTCCTACGTTTCCCTCCCAAATTCTTCTATGTTAGCGACTTCGAGCATTAAGACATCCGTACAGCCATTACCTAGGTTGCAGAGAATAAACTTTGTGAAAGAAGAGAGAAGATAGAGATACTTAAACTGACTCGGTAAGTGCGATAGCCATCCCACTTATTGGATGTACTAATTTAAATTATATATGTAATATATATTATTATAAATTATAAATTATGAATTATAATAAGTTATTGTTCTTAATCTCTCAAAATCAGTCGCAAAAGCTACACCATCTGTCACCTTACCTGTCAAGTTCCACTACTACTCAACACCTCTCCCATTACCTGATGTCTTCACTTCAAAAATCGAATACTTAAGCCTTCGCTTGGACACAAAACGAATATGGAAAGACCACATACAAACTTGCGATGTATCTCTGAGACTTCGGACGTAGACATTTTCAAATGAAGACGAGAGATCTTAGCAAGTTGAGATTTCTATTATTCGTTTGGTGTTCATTTAGTTAGGAATAATTTCGTGTCACTGACAATAGTTTCCATGGTAATCTGTGACCAAGTTGAAAATTCTCAGTGGCTTGGCCCGGAGTATGTCAAATATGCTCCAGATTCACTGAATATTACGTTAAAGCTGATGAGAAAACATTTTTTTTAAATTTAGAAATGTAGAAAGCATGAATAATATACACTTTGGGGTCCCTGACCTACGTACTGACGTTAAGTTTCTATTGATAGCACTCGCAAATTCAATAAATACCTATATTAAATCTTTACAAAAAGCAATTTAAAGTATTATGACAAGCTTGAAAGAAAAGAAGTATACATGTAATTCATTTAATGTAAAAAATCACATTATCTTGGTCATTAATATGAGCATCAGAGAATCCTTTTTTTCCATTTAGGCTCCAGTTGCATAGATTACCATTCTATTTCGTCGCCGTATTTCACCGAAAAGTTAAGAGCATTTCCCAGACACTCAGCGTAGATGTAGACTCGCAAAGTCTTTGCATCATCTGCAAACAGCGAGTGCACTGCAATTTCTGTCGGACGGGTGGCGGGCATTGACGGGTTTTGACGACTTAGATTTGAGCACGATCGCAAGGTCGCGCGAGATAAAGCACTGTCATAATTTGCACACCAGTTTTGTCAATCAACAAATTATCGTTTTTCTTCCTTTTTAAAAAAAAGTGTAATATATTTTTGCTTTGGCAGTACTTAGAACTAGAGTAAGAACGTGTCTAGCTATAACCTTTTGGACGTTGGATATCAAGAAACTACTATGGATAAAATAGTCAGTAAAATGGCAACAAAAATATATATATTCATCTAATTGACGAGAAGTGTAATTTTTTACTTCAATTGAGTAATCCTGTATAGCACAACCTTATTCTCTTGATTAAGATAGTTATATAAATTATGTTATTTGACACATATCAAATTACGCATGGGCTATGTAGCAAATTGCTTTTGCAGTGTGTATAGCGAGATATGCATCCATTTCGCCAACAGTTTCATATTTATCATGATTGTTTCCTCTTCTCTCCGAACACTGGCATCCCACATGCCAGCTTTGTAACATTTACGCTTCCAAATTTCCCAATATCAGGGGTGGACATTCAAAGAACATAGCGATTTATCCCCTCACATAATCAGACGCATTGATTCTCATTTCCGTGCTTACATTTATTCACCACCATTCACTCGACTACCAATCGCAGAAATTTCAACCCCCACATCGTTTCATTTTCATCATTCAATCCAACCACATCTCTTTAGATGACCTTCCAACAATTTTACATAAAATGAACAAATTTATGATATCTCTTATAATTATTTTTGTCCCGTTTTAACTTCAGAATTATTCTAGTTCATTTTACGAATTTCAAAAAGTTGGTATAATATGAATTAATTAATTATTTATTAATTAATTTCGGAAGAACTAATTCGTATTTTGGTTTTAGTTTTGGAACCCACAATCTACAAACAATTTTTAATTATTTTCTGACAAAACTCCCAATTCCTAGTTAATATATTATCTTCACTAAAAAGTTACTTCAACAGAGAGATTCTTTCTTTTCATGAAAAAGAATTTTGTATTAGTATATAGCGAGTGCCCCGCTTCGCTCCTTGGGTTATCGCTACTTTCGTTATGGTCCTAAGTGGTATGGATAATCGTTGAGCTGACATTATTTTTATTGAATGACAATTGAAAGCAAATTAATGAAACTAATTTCAACTAATTTACTCGGTTTTTACTTCCATACATCATCACGCCCATTTAGGTACGTGTATTTTGCCCCATCCGTTTTGCACTGTACGTTTTGTTCTGTACATTTTGATCTTTCGGTTTCACATTGTCCGTTCCGTCCCGTCAGCTTTGCCCCGTCCGTTTCTGCCTCCTCCGTTTTGCTTCACCCTTTTCATCAGTCCCGTTTCGTTCCGTCCATTTCATCCATCCCTTTCATCCCGTCTATTTCGCCTCGACCGTTTTGCTCCGTCCATTTCGCCCCGTCCGCCTCGCCCCGTCCGCCTTGTCCCGTCCACCTCGCCCCGTCCACATCACCCCGTCCGCCTCGCCCCGTCCACCTCGCCCCGTCCGCCTTGCCCCGTCCGCCTCGGCCCGTCCGCCTCGTCCCGTCCGTTCCATCGTGTCCGTTTCCACCTTCTTGTTTCGACCCGTCCATTTCCCTTGTCTGTTTCGCCGTCCGTTTCACTCTGTGCGTCTCGCTCCGTCCGTTTCGCTCTCCCCGTCCATCTCACCCCGCCCGTCTTGCCCCTTCCGTCCCGCCCCATCCGTTTCGCCCGTCGGTTCCGACTCGACCGTTTTGCTCTGTCCGTCTCACCCCATCCGTTTCACCCTGGCCGTTTTGCCTCATCCGATTCGCTCCGTCCTTTTCACCCCGTGCGTTTCGTCCCATCCGTTCCGCTCCGTCCGTTTCACCCTTTCCGTCTCGCCCCGTCCGTTTCGACTAGTCCGTTTCCTTTGTCCGTTTCGCCCGTCCATTTCTCCCTGTCCGTTTCGCTCTGTGCGTCTCGTCCCGTCCGTTTCGCTCCCCCCGTCCATCTCACCCCGCCCGTCTCTCCCTTTCCGTCCCGCCCCATCCTTTTCGCCCATCGGTTCCGGCCCGTCCGTTTTGCCCTGTCCGTCTCGCCCCGTCCGTTTCGCCCTGTCCGTTTCGTCCCATCCGTCTCTCCCCATCCGTTTCGCCACCCCCTCCTCCGTTTCGCTCCGGCCGTGATGAGAGTGCGCTAGCGGAAGCTGCTGCGCCGGGCTGAGTTGGTCCCGCGCTGCGCAGCGCCGCCTCTCAGCCCGGATTAACACCCACTTTACGAGGCCGATGCATATAGGCGCCGCGGAGTATCGCCCGCATCATCGGGACGTAAAAACGAACTCGACTTGGCGACAGCCCCCTCCCTCCCCGCCACTCCTCCTCAGTCCCCTCCCTCGTCAACATTTTTATGGGGTACTAAAATTTCCTTTTATTCCCTCCGGCCCGCCACGGTTAATGGAGTTATTAAAATCGTAAACTGCTTACTCGTCCATAAATTATCTCCATTTTACATATTTATGCACGCAATGCTCGAGCGGATTATATTTTACACCTATTGTCAACACGACTGTATCCGATTACAATTGGACGTCCTGGCGAACTGGATTCGACGATCGAATAACACTCGAACGGCACCACAGGGAGGCAGTAGTGGACAGCAGACCGCTAATAGCGAATCCATGAGAAAATTAGAATAAAATTCGAGAGTAATTCTGATGGTAAATCTCTTCGTAATTTAGATAAGCGTCAAATAGTAAACAATAAAGGAAACCATAAAAATAGTTCAAACCTATTACATTGCATAACATCGATTCCTATGGATGTGAGCTCTTCTAACTAGTAGCATGATACTTCTTTTAAAGTGTTATATCCTTAGAATGAAATGTTGTCTGTACTGCGTATTACAAGTTAGTTTTGAGGGAATATGTATCTTGTACAAAGAAAAAAATGTAGGAAATTTAACGTTGCGTACGGCTTTAAGCGAACTCGATTTAATTCCTGGATCTGAGAAATTGAAATGTGCAAAATGAATGAATGAGTGAGAGTATACTAAATTCTCACTCTGGAGATACACATAAGAGAAAGTCAAATACAAATTCCAGAGAGAAACCTAAGATACTTCTTGTTTACATTTCTGCAAATTCTACATGCTTTAACTTATACTTCTGGAACTGCTCTTTCTCATTCTTACTTTTCGTTTATGTATTCCTACTTATATTTTATTCGATCTCAGAGGCTAAATGTTAAAGGTTCACTGCTGACTTGAAACGCTTCACAGTTTATATAAGTCAGTAATCTTATTGCTTCTACACAAACATAATTGAAACTAAATAAACAATTTTAAAGTTCACAGTTAGCTCATTTAGGTGATTTTTTAGAACCAAATATTGCGAAATAACTTGAAATGCCACGTCAAGGCCCGTCTGACGTTCTGAAATATTCGTGCTTTTCAGATTATAAATTAATTACTTACCTCAACAAATCAGTTCAATAACTCACTAAAGTAATTTACATTCCTTTATTTACAACTCACATACTTCTGAAAAATACAACCAAAAATGTGCACTATTTTTTTCAGGAACATTTTTATTGTCAGAAAATAAGGAGTCCTCAAATATGAATGTGTTGAAAGAATCTGGAATCATTGCCGATCGGCTGATTGATTAGTGATTTCCGGCGCGTGATTAGTGATTTCCGGAGGTGGCGGTGATCTTTCCCGCTGGACACTGCAGCGCCTCCAACCTGGAGGATCTACGTTCGAGTCCTAACGGCGGAAGTATTTTCGACACTAGCTTTACAGCTAGGTCGAATTTAGTCGCTGTCTGGAGGAGAATTCTAGCGGTCGGCTGCTTTGATCGGTAGTTTTTCGTGGTTTCACCAATCAACACCAGGCGAATGCCGGAGCAGTACCACATTAAACGGGCCACGGACCGCGCACGAACTTTCCGTCCTCTTCCTTGTCCTATCGTCTCCCCTTACACACACACTTACACTAACATGCACTACAATACCACATATTCCGGGAGACCGGTCGGGAGCTTAGAGTTTGTCCCGGCTGGGGCGGTGGCCCGCTGGTGGGAGAGTCCTGGTTAGGGGGAAACCCCGCTAGCCGACGCGAAGTGGCTCTATTTTTTAGATTACCAGTCCAGCATTCGCCTAGTATTGAATCGGAGAAACCACGGAAAACTACCGATCAGAGCAGCCGGCCACTAGAATTCTCCTCCAGACAGCGACAGAATTCGACCCAGCTATTTAGAGTCAAAATCCTGCCACCGTCCGGTATCTAACCCAAGTCATCCAGGTCAGAGGCACTGTAGTGACATCAGTTGACGTGAGCCACCTCTCCCGGTTTGACAATACACCTACTCCAAGAAAAATGAACATGAGATGTTAAATTTCAACGCATGATGTGACGTAATCTGCCTCAACTCTCGCGAAAAACTATACTAGGTAATTATACCATTCCATCAACTCTGTACAGCCCCGCTTCCGGCAAAAGGAAAGTCTCTTTTCTTAGCTTGTATCTAGACCGTTATTCTCTTCCATCATAACTTCCAACACAATTGCTGGAGGCAGCGTATAATCCTAAGTTCTTCTTGATCCCAATGTTCAATCAGCAACCAAGAGATATCATCGTCTCAATCACAGACGTAACATCATCCCCAGCTCCAGTCTTCCGGCCGCCGCCGCCACCACCACCATCACCGCCGCACCACCTCTTTGCCCGCTTCTCGACACAGAAACCGGGAAATTGCGAACATTACTTCTGCCACGTAGCAGCTGTCAAGGAATCGCTCTTGCCGTTCGAGAGAGAGAGAGAGAGAGAGAGAGAGAGAGAGGGAGAGAGGGAGAGAGAGAGGGAGGAGCTAAGACCTCGCTTAGGCCTCTATACAAAGCGTTTGAGTTGAAATTGAACGTTCCCTTCCCTTCTTTTCATTTCACTCTTTATCCCCCACCCCGTCACGCGACGCCGCCGAGCAGGGAAGAGCAGTGATATGCTGAAAAGAACGCCCGCGAGGAGCGCTGCTGTCTCCTATAGAAGGCGACGCGTTGCCAGAGATGAAATTACATTCTATTTCCGTGTGTGATTTGTCTGCGACGGTCTTCTTGACGGTTGGGGATATGAACCTTAAGCCTCGAAAGTGCACTCGAAAAGTGTTCCGAGGGAAACGTGCGTGGGAAATACTACATGTGTCCCTTCCGTGGCTTTTCTTTTACGGCGGAAGGATTTCCAGCATTTTCACGCAATGGAATGTGAAAACTCGGCAACTTCATCGTAACATGAAAGTTGCCTAGTCTGAAATTTCTGATTTTCCGGGTATTATTTTGTTCCTGATAATATAATAAATAGATAGGTTTAAATTAATTTCGTAATTCGTTTCTATCTGTATAGGTGCGAAAACTGCACTTTGTCAATAATTGTTGTGAAACTGAAGATAACTTCATGGCAGAACCCACCTTCTAATGACCATACTCTGAACTGTAAGTTGCAGAATAGTTAGGTAGTGTGTAAGAGTAACCATTCCAACAATGCTAATCTTTTATTAAATAGTATAGAAAATAATACAGTCCCTTTAATTTCAGCGTGAAAGATTATTTCTGTCTTTTTTCATTCAAAGGAGGAGAGAGAGAGAGAGAGAGAGAGAAAGAGAGAGGGAGGGAGAGGGGGGAGAGAAAGGGAGACAGACAGACAGACAGACAGACAATCAGAGAGGGAAGGTGGATGACATGACCAAAAAACTATCTGTATTATAATATTTCCATTTTATCTTTTCATAACTAGGCTGCGTATTTTGTATATTTCCATTTTTCCCTTAAACGTAATGATATGCATAAAGCACACACATTCATTTCTTATTGTTTGGGCTCGTTATAAAAGTTTTAAAAGGCATATTTTTGCATATTTATGATGATTGAGCTTTTTTTTATTTTAAGAGCATATATTTGCATATTTTACATTTTTAATTTTTTGTTCCTTTATAAAATTAGGAGGAACGTTGAGACGGCTTTCAAGTTTGCATAATATATGTGTGATAGAGTGGTACAGTTCATCAGGAAGTCGATCCAAACATGTCCATGAGAACGAAACATGTCCGACTGCACTATGTAGCAAGGTCATTCAACAATTTGCCAGGTGCAATAGAACGAGTCTTAACAGAAGAAATGAAGAAAATTCAAGAACAAAATCCTGGATTGAAAACAATGAAAAAGTTATGTGGTATTTTACAGGGTGCAACGCATGCTGTTGAAAGTTACTCAACTAAAGAAATTGAAGCTTTTACTTATTGTCCCGTAAACTCAAGTGAAGTTGAAAGAACTTTGTACTAGAACGTTCTTGCGGGTAACAAAAAATTATTCATCCGAGAAAATTTGTAAATAGTATTATAACCTCTTTCAATTGAAATTAAATTCTGAGTGTATCATTCAACATTTAAATTGAACTATTTTGTAGACTAAAGCACGCACTTTCGTCTGTGCGGATTTTTCTTTTAAGTGCATACCTTCCTATTTTTAAGTACATTTGCATGCATATTTTCAGGATTTTTAGTTCATATACATCTGCACCTTATTCATAACAATCAAAATTCATCACCATTTACAACGGAATCGAAGAGACGTACTCATTATTCGTACCATCAGAACAAATTTAAGATTTTAATGCCATTCTAATCAAGGATAGGACCTAATTTTAGAAGATTTACTAGAGTTGGTAAATATTTATGACATTACACTGAGAGTCTGGATGGCAATTTTCATTTCTTCATTGAATCATTTTGCAATTCTCTGTCTAATGCAAACCGTGTTAAAACATTACGCCTCCTTGAGTAATTAGGCAACTTGCTGATTTCAATGAAATAAAAGTTTATCAATGTTACGATTAACATTTACTTGCACATTCAAAAGTTGCTGAATGTAAAGATGCTGAGGCGGGACTGTTTACATTCATTCAAGTTAAACTATACTCCGTTGATATTAAAAATGCGATGAATGTAAGAACCTCGAAATTTCGCGGTACGTGTTCAGCACATTTTAATTTGGAAATCATTCAAAATAAAAAAAATAGACTGTTAAAACAATTAATATCCCAAAGTAGAAACCTATTCAGCAATCTTCTTACGAAACCTATCGTTTTCAAGATTCACAAGCAAGTAGCAAATGTCGGCAGAACTACACATTTCTCATTGTTTTCTCAACCCAATAAACGTAATGGGAGAAGTTTCTGCATAATGTAACAATGAATATTTATTATTTTGTGCTTTATATATCGCGAAACAAGAAAGTCTTTATGACACCTGTTATTAAGGAAAATGAATGTTCAGTCTGTGACTGTGAACACGTTCTGCAAAATTTCATTTGCATTTTATAGCTGTTATGTGGCACGTACCGCGTATAATTATGAATAAGAACTCCCGAGATGAGAATAAATCTTACTGAAGCAGAGTGTTATTACAACATAATTAGAGTGAGGGAATCTCGCGCTGCAATTATGTAGTTTCTATACTCGTAATTTAAATTCAGATGTGACAAAGTTCCCTTCTATAGTAATCATTAATAATACAGAAATAATGAAGTACATCATACATTAAAACAAAATAATGCAATGTGAATACCTGTTCTCAAATTACCACTAAATATTTTTGACTTTGAGGGTGTATGAAAAAAGAAACATTTTCATTTTGAGGGACAACGCAAATGATTAAGATGATCAAGTGATTACACTCCCAGTATCATAAAAATACAGCTTAAAAAAGTAACTGAACAGTATACGGGTTAGAGTGTGCAATCTCGAGCGCTGAAAACCGGAATAAAAAATTGATTTAGAATAAACAGAAATATTTATGAGTTCCGAATGCGTATTCCTGAGAATAAACATAAAAAACTCTACAAATACTATAGCATGTATACAAAAACCAAGAGTTTGCAGAAATACTTTGTTCGTGAGAGCTGTTATCATGATACAGGCACTTATAAACGCTCGCTCTTTGTAGAGCAAGCAATGCATACAGAAGACCTCCTAGAAAGGGCAAACGTTTCAGGCAAGGTGGCTGCCTAGTTTCTGAAGCAAGTGTTCTCCCCACTCTTTTCTCTCGTCCGCACGGTGCCCGACAGAAACATCTGCACCTTATTCTGAATTCATCCCTCTGCAACTTGAACAACGCTACTCCAAATCTGTGGTATGCACCATTTTCTTCCTCTTACACTGGTTTTACTACGTATGGTTTTACTACGTATTTCCAAAGTTCTTTTGTATCCGTTTTTGGGTATAACGATGTTGCTACGAATTTGTTTCTTCTTTGTTACCCAGTTGTTGTTTTTCACTCCTCACCCTCAACTAATCGTTTCTTTAAGCGCTCATCTTCATTACCTGATTGTAACGATTCGGTTTATATTTCAATCAGTTTGCTTCAGGACCCCTTCCCAAGACATCAGATCTCCTATCCACGATTTCAAAGTATTTTGTATTTCTAAGTATCTTGTACTCATTGAGATAATGTTGATCTAATCTACTTAAGGCCAATAATTTCGTTGTCCGTTAAACTTATCACATTTTCTACTACTTTACTTCACAACGCTTACGTCAGAAAACACAAATAAATCGTACTCAAGTCATAGACTTCTTTGAGTAATTCACTATTTCCATTTTCATTAATAAATCCTTAATATTCAACAACTCTATTACCACATTCTGTCGCATCTCATAAATATTTGCACATTCACCATATTCTTTTTCCTTTTCCCCGATACTAATCAGTCCCCTTGAAACCACCTCATCTCTCGTTTCCGTGACAAAAATTTCCATCAATATTTCATCGTGCACTCTAGTCTCCGCGTAGCAAATTTTCCCGCCGTACACAAGGAATCTAGCCCACTCCACTCCACCTCCGCTGCTCCCCAAACTACTTTCCCGGCGCGGCAAACTATCTGCCTTGGCCTCAGTATCATGTCTCAAACACTCCTTGAGACCCGTCACGCTCCAACTACACACCCCCTTGCGCTCCGTTTACACCACCCTCCATACCACATGCCGTAGCCTCACGTCCCACGTCCCAACCCCACGCCCCTCACACCCTCCCCGCCCTCACGTCCCACCCCCACAATATACCTTACGCCACTCCAATCCCTCACGCCCCGACACGCGTCATGCTACGCCTCACCCCTGTGCCTCACTCCACCCCAAAACTCCCGCGCCAAATCTATCATTCTTTACTCTCATGCCACCCCCCCACGTCAAAACCCTCGCGTCAAAACCCTCACGCCAAAACTTCCATGTCAAAATTCTCACGCCAAAATCCCTCGCCAAAGCCCCAACACCAAAACCCTCACGTTAAAACCCTCACGTTAAAACCCTCACATCAAAACCCTCACGCCAACATCTCAACGCCAAAATCCCCACGTCAAAATCCGCACGCCAAACCCCGTCGCCACACCCCCTCGCCTAACCCCCAACGCAAAAAACCCTCACGTCAAAATCCCCTATGCCAAAATCCTCACGCCAAAATCCTCACGCCAAAATTCTCACACCAAAATCCTCACGCCAAAATCCTCACGCCAAAATCCTCACGCTAAAATCCTCACGCCAAAATGCTCACGCCAAAATTCTCACATCAAAATCCTCACGCCAAATCCCCTATGCCAAAACCCTCACCTCAAAACCCCATGCCAAAATCCAAACGCTAAAATCTCCAAGTCAAAATCCGCACGCCAAACCCCCCCACCGAAGCTTCAATGCCAAAACCCTAATGTCAAAACTCTTCCTCCAAAACCCTCACGCCAAAACCCCCAAGCCAAAACCCCCACGCCAAAACCTCAATGCCAAAACCCCCATGGCAAAATCCTGACGCCAATCCCCTCGCCAAAACCCTCGTGTCCAAACCTTCACGTCAAAATCCTCACGCCAAAATCTCGACGCAACTTACTGCCAAAACCTCATTTCAAATCTCACGGTGAAACCCTCCTGCCAAATCTCCTACGCCAAAAACCCCATTCGAAAATACCCACGCCAAAACTCTCTCGCCAAAATCCCAAACGCCAAAACCCCAGTGCCCCAACACCAGAAACCACAACGCTTTACTCACGCCCATCCCCCCGCTGCCTCATTCTCACACAGCGCCAGTTCCCTCTGAGATATCTTTGGTGTTTAGCTTCCGCGCTGCAAGAAATGTCTTTTAATACTTCCGTCTGAAGTCATTTCTCGCTCGCATCTCGGCTATGGCAGGGCCTAACGCACCTTCCCTTCGGGCCCTCCGCGTCCCTTCCGCATCCCCCCCCCCGCTCTCTCATCCTCTGCCCCCCCCCCCCGGCCCTCCATGCGCCTCCCGCACCCGACCTCTGGCGGCGTGCATTAATAATGCGAGCTCCGCAAGGATATTCGCTCCTAGGGGAGGGGTGGAAATAAAACAGGGTTTAAAGGCACCTCCCGGTAGCGTTTTGTTTCTTTTATTCCCTCGAGCGTTCTTCTTTTTGTGTTATTTCCCTGGGATGTTCGCAGCAATTCATTTCGAGCGACCTTGTTCTCGAATATGTTCACGCCTTTGGCAGACGTCTTTCGCTTAGCAATATTCTGTCTTTTTAAGCTTTAGTTTGATTTATGTGCTGCTGCTACGATTACTCTCAGAACAATATTCATTCGTTCTTCTCATGCTGAGATCTCCGACACACCTCGTGTCAGTTGAAAGAGTATCTCGATAATGTTGCGCACTTACATATTTTTGCAGGGTGAAGCTAAAAATAGGAAGAGGAAAGAGGTATGACACGTGTAAAAAAACAATGCTTTCATTATTATATTATGAATTATTTTTTAATATATTACATCGTATTATAATAACACTCCGTATTTACATACTACAATAATAACAAAGATTGTAGAAAACAGCCTTGTTATTATTGTAAATTTTAATACAAAGCATACCTAAACAATAATAATTGAGATGTTTATTCGGTATTCTAGTGGTTATTTTTGTAGTACATTTGTCAATACGGTTCAGTAACTTTAATGTGTAGACATTTTGTGTTTTCACTGCTTCTGTGTTTGTACCTCCTTATAATATGGACTGTATGAACACACATTCAAAATTTTAAGAAAGAAAAAATTATTTTCTATGTTATGTCTGAAAAGATGTAACTTAACAAAATGATCAAATTTTTAAACTAATGACATAATTATCCTCCATTTACGAACATTGTTCGCTCTTCAAAACATGCTGGGGTTATTGCGATATTTGCGACTATCTTCTTTGGTGTCAATATCTCATTTTACCCCAAAATACTATGTTTACTCAATATCGTAACAATTCTCTTTCATCCTTGCCTGTAAATACCAATCACGATGAAGGTCGCAGAACGTCAGGTAAGCAATGCATATTTCGATCAGGATGATCCATCAGGAAGCTCTAAAAGTTGATATCTACTTCGTCCAAAAAACTCTCATTTATTTTCAAATTACACATACACGACGAAAACATGGAAACACATACCAGGGACATTTAAGATTGCAAAAAATAATTTGTTAGACATTTTTGGATCTAATAATAATTCACATACACAAATTCGAGAAGAATAAATTAGAATGGAGATTTTGCTTCTTAAACATTGGGCCTTATACAGATAGTGAAAATGAAATTAAACACACTCTACAGAATGAAGAACGATTAATAGTTGTTGAATTCTTTTCTGGGTTCCAACAATCTTCTCACATCAAAAATATCTCAGTGCTTTAAATGCACTTCACAAAGCAAACAGTAGTTACCTGAGCAAACTACGTCTCATTTCATACCAGCTGTACGTATGCACCAACCAGAACGAAATCAAGACCTTCGGTTCAGATAGTAGTGCAAGCACGGCCATTTAATATGCTCCTACTGAATATCTCCACCTGGCAGAATTCAGCAGTTGAGAAGAAATGATATATAAAAGCTTTATTTGAACAAATGTACAAATATGCAATTTTCATGTGCAAACAAAAAGATGTGATTCAAAAAATCATGTTTTAAATCAGAACTGGAATAACTCTGGTATGTAGTAAATGCAGATTAATGTAATTATAATAAAGAAAAGCAAACACACAATATATGTGAATAATGTAAAGAAAATGTGCATAAAGGATATCGCAGTAACAATTGTAGGAAGACAATGACTCATAGTAGATAATCCACATTTAAAATCCTATTAAAGTGCCAAACTACAAGTTTTACATAGAATTTAAAGACTATTGGAGTAAAGTACAGCGCAGTGGCTAATTAACATTATAACTAATAGTAGTTCATGACTATTTCCAGAGAGCTGTTTCAAAATCAGAAATTACTAGTAACAATATCAAGATGAATAGAAAATAACTGGTTGTCTCTCATCTTAAAACATCCTTCTGGGAACTGGACAAACAAGTGCAGGGCTAAATAAGAAAATGTTGAAGTAAATAGTAATTTGGAATAACGCAGAAACGATAACTTAGAAGATGATCAACGGCAGAATGATCTCCTAGCGAACCAGTCTCTCAAGAAAGTTACTTGATCACAAAGATGCCAATTTTAAGAATTTAAATAATACCTTTATCGATATGTAGCCAGATTCCCTGTCTCGTTGACAGCCAACCTGAAGTATGGCTTGTCAGAGATACTACGTGGACGTACTTTCTGAAGTCATAAGAGAATCTAACAATGAAAACGCTTGAAGGCTGTACGAAGATTTTTGAGCATATTAATATTGATTTTGGACACAATGGTAACTCTCTCTCTGTCTCTGTCTCTCTCTGACTCTCTCTGACTCTCACTGTCTCTCTCACTGTCTCTGTCTCTCTCTCTCTGCCTCTGTCCATCTCTGCCTCTCTCTCTCTTTCTCTCTCTCTCTCTCTCTCTCTCTCTCTGCCTCTCTGTATCTGTCTTTCTCTCTGTCTGTCTGTTTGTCTGTCTGTCTCTCTCTTTCTCTCGTTCTCACTCTCTCTCTCACTCACACACACACACACACACACACACACACACACACAAACACAATACCGAAACATTCCAACTTTTCTGATAAATAGATATATAAAATGGCGGAATTGTCGGTGCAAAACAATTCTTCACTCTCTATTTACAGTCTACGGACTCTAGAAACAACAGTCCTTACGTGAACTTTGGTGACCTTCCCCTCATGTCAGCGAGCACGCGGCAACACCGCAAAGCGCGACGCATGCGCACAAGGTCATCCATCAACCCGAGCGGCGCTCGTCCGCCATTTTACGGCTTTAAGTGAATTTATTGCGCACATTTATCGCGGCGAGACCGCGCCTCGGATTGAAACAATATATGTATATTCACCGAATAAAGTAATATCGTCACAAAAAAAATGATTTGCGCGCCCGCTAATTACCAACGGGCTTTGATTGAAAAATGAATATTATCCCACACGCCACGCGAACGAGAAAAAAATGAAACAATGCTTCTGTCATTTTAACGCAAAAAATTGGATAAGGATAATATTTATTTACACATTTAATTAAGCGCGGGCAGCCAGGAATGGGTCGAAGTTCAAAATTATATCGTGCGCGCGGATGCAGTGTCAGGTGGAAGCGGGTACGTTGATTGATTGGTGATTCCCGGCACGTCGACTGCTCAGGTCATTAGTCAAGTACATTTGGTACATTTTTTTTCTGGCGGTGGCGGTGATCTTCCCCCGCTGGATGGCAGGACCCGGCGCCAACCTGCCGTCGGCTAGTAGGATTTTTCCTTGATTTTACTCGTCATGTGGGAGTGGGTTGCTTGATTGATTGGTGATTCCGGACGCGTCAACTGCTCAGGTCATTAGTTCCTTGTGTCTAGTTCATTTTTCCTCTGGAGGTGGTGGGGATCTTCCCCCGCTGGATGGAGAGATCCGGCGTCGACCTACCGTCGGCTAGCGGGATTTTCCCCAACCAAGTATCTCCCACCAGCGGGGCACCGCCCCAGTCGGGACAAGCTCTAAGCTCCCGACCGGTCTCTCGTAATATGTGGTAGTGTAGTGCATGTTAGTGTAAGTGTGTGTGTGTGTGTGTGTGTGTGTGTGTGTGTGTAAAGGGAGAGGATAGGACAAGGAAGAGGATGGAAAGATCGCGCGCAGTCCGTTGCCCGTTTGTTATGGTACTGCTCCGGCTGACCGGACCAGACCTCTCACTCTTCAAAGACTTCTTTGCTTCTTTATGTTACTTATTTTTCTCATATTCATTCTCATTTTTGCAATGCAAATGCAGTTATCTCTCTGTTCACTTGCCTGGGCATCATCGGGTAAACCACGGAAAACTACCGATCAGAGCAGCCGGCCGCTAGAATTCTCCTCCAGTCTGCGACTGAATTCGACCTAGCTGAAAAGCTAGTGTCGAAAATGCTGCCGCCGTGAGGAGTGGGAACCTAGGACCTCCCGGTCAGAGGCGCTGCAGTAACATCAGTTGATGCACTGAGCTACCGCTACCGGTCCGACCTAGCTGGAAAGCTAGTATCGCAAATCAAGCCACCGCCGGGACTCGCACCTCGGACCTCCCGGTCAGAGGCACCGCAATGACATCAGTTGATGCCCGGAGCCGCCTCTTCCGGTGGCGGGTTCGTGTCTCGCAGGGGTTGTCTGCGGGCGGTAAAAAGGCGCCTTCGCGGAGCAGCCGACGTCGCAGGCGCGGCGCCGCGACGCTACACGCCGGGTCGTTGCGGACCCCTCGCCGGGAGGCTGTTCGTTCCGCGGCGCGGGCGCAAAAAGTGCAAAAGGACGCGCGGAATCCAGGGCCTCGAGCGGCGCGCGGTCGCTCCTTCGCCGCACCGCCTCGCCCTCTGCCTTTCTGCATCTCGACTGCTGGGTCTCCTTCCGACCACGTTCTTGCTGCGCTCTGTAGTTTTAACGTATTCTTTTGAGGTTTTTTAGTGGTCGTTTGCTTTGGTTTTCATGATGGGCGTATTTCGACATTATAACTTAATGTCGTACTTTCAAAAAGAGCATTGTTTCATGTACAGTCTTTGCTTTTCTGTTGAGTTTACTCACAGATTTGTCATTTTATTGAACTTCTCTGGTAGTTCTGTTTAAAGACTTCTTTTCTTCTCTGTGTTACTTATTTTTCTCATATTCATTCCCTTTTTTTGCAATATAAATGAAGTTATCTTTCTGTTCACTTGTCGCCATGTCCCACACTTTGCGTGCAGAATTTTAAATGAATGCTCCTCGTAACGTGGACGTTTCTCATTTCTATCTCCTTCCATTTTCCTGCCTTTGTTTCTTCCATACATTTTCTTTCGCGTTCCGCAAACCATCTCACCTGTATTTTCAATTTATTATTATCGTGATTTCTCTCCCGTATAACTATGTCCTAAACGCAAAAAAGGGGTGAAATGGTGCCCACCTCTCCTCTTCCCACTCCCATCTTCCTCTCTAATGACCGCCCATTCTCTCACCTTCTCTCATCCTTCCACATCTTTCGCTTGCAGCTTACGAGCGCATAATGCACGGCCCGGGAAGAGCCGGAATGCGGAATGAATTATAAAACAAAGCCGCATATTAACACCCCTGAGGTTTCGCCTCCCCATAACCCCAACCCCCCCACCTCTCCCCCCCTCAACACCCGCGCGCCTGGCGGTGAATATTACGTATTCAAATCAGCGGCGGAAAAAAGAGGGCGAGAGCCGGGGAACCCCCGAAAAACAGGTGGCGACCAGCTGGCGATTATTCCGGCCTATTTAATAAACAGTATGCGCGCGCGTATTAATTTGGGCGCTAATTGGGCCCGCGCTGGTCGCGCGCCGGGTAATCCATATCGGAGGGCGGCCGCGTCACAGGGTGACAAATTGCCGGTGTTACCCGAGGTAATCTTGTCGTTGCCGCAGCCACGGCCGCAACCCCCCCCCTCCCCCCCCGGGCTTCATCCCCTCCAGCGCTGACCTCTCTCCCCCCTGGGCATTGACGGACTCTCATCTTTCAGCGTCCCACGCCGTGAATGCCTGGCCTCTCCTTTTCTCACTGTCGTTCCTCCAAATATCAGGGTTACCTTTTGTTTGCATGTTTTACCGAATAACAAAAAATGAGGAGCAAACATTCAAAACGTAACATGTCCAAATAACACTTCTCTAATGAAAATGTAAAATGTAGGCGAAATATTACACTTTTCAACACTGCCTTTAACTCAACGAATAGAGTACTACTTGATGTATATAAATTATGTAAATAACATTCTAGGTAAAAACAACAGAAGAACTCAATTTTTGTCAAATGCACGTGTCACCTTTTGAATGTTTGCTCCTCAAATGTACTGTCACAATTTGTATCGTTATTTTTCATTTATTTCATGATATCATTGTCATAACTGTCTCAATATGAAATTGCAAGTCGTCGTATGTATTTTAGTCCAAAAAATTGTATCAAAAGTATTTTAGTAATATATGTTTCACAAACACGCACATACACACATGTCCAAGGCTGAATTAGATCCTGCGGCCCGTTGAATCGAGGTATTAAGGATTCTCCCACATTAGCATCCTCCTCTTTCCTGGTCGACTGGTTCGGTTCTTTTTGCACACTCACCTCTTAAATCATCCAT
Organism: Teleogryllus occipitalis; assembly: GCA_011170035.1. NCBI lineage: Eukaryota > Metazoa > Arthropoda > Insecta > Orthoptera > Gryllidae > Teleogryllus > Teleogryllus occipitalis. The sequence goes on along the minus strand of BLKR01004197.1, from coordinate 64,400 downwards.
TTCTGCAAAATGTAGGTTTAACAAATTAGACCGGTCAAATCTTTACAATAGCTATTCCACTCGTGAAATTAGAATACATAGTGTTTAACTATACATACAAAATGACCCAATCAAGTCGGTGTATCTGAGAAAGTTTATTGCTTTTTTATCCGTTTTCTCTTACCGCTCCACCCTACTGGTCAATCATCAATTGTGACTCATCTCTCTTAGGAGACGGTATACATCGATCGCTATGTCGATGTCCAAAAAACGGCGCACATACTATAATATAACCTATTTGATTATAAAATACTTTTCAGTTAACTTTAGACGAAGTTGGTTACTTTCTATTGAAGATTGGAGTTTTCAAAACTATATACTGGACGCAAACACACGTTCAATTTTCTGGAAACTGAAGTCACCGGAACGCAAGGCCTTCATGAAACAATTGAAAGAAAAACGATACGGATGCACACACAGGAGGAGATTCGAACGAGGGACATTTCGGAGGAAGATATTCAGTCGGGACACCTGCCTGTTACCGTGGATATACGCGCCAATATCAGAATTTTGTAATTGACTCCATTCGTATTATTACTTTCAAGAAAATTATATATATATATATATAATATTGACGGTATATATTCAACGCTTGTACCGGGAACTGAAGCTCAGTGCATCAACGGATGTCACTACAGCGCCTCTGACCGGGAAGTCCTAGGTTCGAGTCCTCACGGCAGCAGGATTTTCGACACTAGCTTTTAAGCTAGGTCGAATTCAGTCGCTGTCTGAAGGAGAATTCTAGAGGCCGGCTGCTCTAATCGGTAGTTTTCCGTGGTTTCTCCGATCAACACCAGGCGAATGCCGGAGCAGTACCCTACCAAACGGGCCACGGACTGCGCGCGATCTTTCCTTCCTCTTCCTTGTCCTATCCTCTCCCATTACACACACACACTTACACTAAATTGCACTACACTACCACATATTCTGGGAGACCGGTCGGGAGCTTAGAGCTTGTCCCGACTGGGGCAGTGCCCCGCTGGTGGGAGAGTCCTGATTAGGGGGAAACCCCACTAGCCGATGGTAGGTCGGCGCCGGATCTCGCCATCCAGCGAGGGAAGATCACCGCCATCTCCCAAGAAAAAACATGCACTACACTAACGGGACTAATGACCAAATCAGTTGACGTGCCCGGAAACACGAAAAAATCAATCAATCAATTCGACGGTTAAAAGTCAAGGGAAACTATGGACCAATCATCACCCAAGGTTCTTTCGTAGCCATTAAGAGTTACTCAGAGTTTCAGACACTTCAGTATTCACACACGGTATTCCGATATCACAAGATCTATTTTTTGTGATTCTACTTACTCCAGATAGCGTTCATACGAACTATACTTAATAATATAAAACATCGTGTGACAGAACATTTATAGTCCGCTGTTGTTAAAGAATTTTCAGCGAGAACACATACGCAATGTCCAGCCCAGTGTTCGTAATGAAATATTGTTTCAGGAACTGTAAAATATGGAAGGTTTTCAACGACGTTTTAAGGCACGCTCCACAAGAGAATAAATGCAAGAGTACCCTTTACATTTTATATTTTTCTTAATTAACTAGTGCCTTGCAGTAGCAAAAATGCTGAACGAAACAACACAAATTGGATTTCCAAGAAGTAGCAAGCACACTGCTCGACAACAATAACATATTCTCGATTGACACTACATTGAATTAAATATTTTAACAAAAACAGTCTTCATAAATACTTCAATAACATAGTACAGCATATAAAGAGAGAAACAGTTATTTTCATACCAAGAATATCAAACTATTGGTGCTAAAACAGCACGTTCTTTCTCGCCCGTATTTTCACGTAAAATTACACAAAAGTATTCAAATTTTTGAAAAATTGTACATGAACTTATTTCAAAACTTATTTTTAAAGAACAGATTTTATTAAGGAAAAAATCTCTATCTTTAATATTTTAGTTTAATGAAAGCTCCGAAAAAGTTTTGAACTTTTGCAATTTCCGAAAATTTTTGAAAACTTTTGCTTTCGGAAAAAATGTGGCTTGAATGATTCCGCATGTTGAATGTTTTGAGTGCATTTCTGAGGACACGTGTAAATAATGACATACAAACCTTGAGATTTTATGATGATTGACTGACAATACTCTCAAATAAACTTTATTGAATCGGATTATCTATATTTTATTAATTTTTACTTATTAATTATTTTCTCCCGTTCGTGGTTGGTGATAGGAAATTAACATTTTCTCCATGTAAAGGAAACTTGAAAAATCTATTTCGCAAAAGAAGAGTGCGTTAAAAAGGATGTTGATATTCTTAACATTTTGCGAAAATGAAACATTTGTATTACAGAATATATATTACGTACCGTACAAGAACAACGTATACCTCCATTAACAATGTATCACCTACCCTGATGTATATTTGCAAAAAAATAAATACTCCACATTCTTCGTACTATATAATCCAACCAAACCACCCTCTATCACTGTTTAACTCGTGATCATGTATATTTATAAATGATTATATTCTGACCCGCGTTTATCCTGTCAATAAATTTTGACACCGGGATTGTTGTTCCATCCCTGCAAATGATGTTTAATTGTGTGTGGGTGCTGATAATACGTGTATGCCGCAATTAGCTTGAAATGCATATACACCATCATACCTAATTCAGACTAATTCTCACGATTTAATTCCCAGAGTTCGGTAGGGTTACAGCTGATCCTACTAAAAATTTCCCTTTTTTTGCGAGCATGTAACGCAACTAATCACTGAGGCAGGTCAGCAATCAGTTTTTTGTTAAATTTTACTTGCACCATTATTATTTTTATTTATTTATTTATTTATTTATTTATTTATTTATTTATTTATTTATTTATTTATTTATTTATTTATTTATTTATTTATTTATTTATTTATTTATTTATTTATTTATTTATTTATTTATTTATTTATTTATTTATTTATTTATTTATTTATTTATTTATTTATTTAGCTTATACAGATCCCATTAACGACCTGCATGTCCGAGATCCATAGAGCGTGTGCCGATTCAGCGCCTCTGTCCAGAGGTCGCGGGTTCGAGTCACTAACCGAGGAGCCCGTATGTGTGTCTAGTGTAAAGGTTAATATGTGTTCCCATAAGGGGCATAGTGAGTACTCGGCAAGGATAGCAGAAATCGGCATCCCCTGAAAGCTGTAAAAAAGCCCCCGGAAGAAGAGAAATCTACATCCTATTAAGTGTCAAGGCCTCCCACTCAAGACTGGTTGAAAACTTGTTTGGTTTTAATCTTCCCCCGTCTTGAACCAACAAATTGTTTCTTTTCCTAGATTCTGACTCGATTCATCATTAATTATAATAATTCAACAACTATAAATACTCCACAGAAATTATATACACAGGACTGTATACAAGAAACACTAAACACTCCCAAGCCTTCGCAACACTTCATTAATATTATGATCAATGCTGAACACTGTACATGTCCTGGCCCAGTTGCTTCCAACCTCCTCTGTCTCGTTCCAGTCTAGTCCAAAGTGAACCTGCTGCTTTCCGAGGTCTATCGGACCATCTGGTCTGCTGTCTGCCTGGATTTCTCCAACCAAATACCAGATCCCAGATCGTTGTGGAATACGCCTATCTTAATTGGTTGTGCCTCAGGACATGACTTCTCCATCTCTATTTCCTGTTTCTACATCTACATCTCCATTTTCTGTCAATGAGCTGAAAGATTGCATTTTTGATGTTAGTTTTTGTCCTCGTCTGCACATGGCATTTTGTCTTTCAGCGAAACATGCAAAATATTTCTTTCTATTTTGCTTTGACAGTGTTGCACCAACGTTTTTGTTAAGAACCACGCTTGTCAACGCTCTCTTGTTAAGAACCACGTTTGAAACACGCCTAGTAATGCCGGTAACACACATGAATCAATTATTGGCTTTGTTTATTTTAAGGATATATTTTATTCTAATTTATTTGTACGATCAGATAGGGAATGCGATTAGTTGACTTAAATGTACATATTCTTGTATATATTCTACACTTGGACACTGAATTATTATTGTTAAGGACAGGTTATTGGTCATTACTTTCGTTTTGGCAAAATTGATTGCATCCCTACTTTTGTGCAGGCGTTATTTAGGGCAAATACCAATTTCATAGTGTTTTGACTGATGTAACGAACAGAATAATAACGTCTGCGAGTTCTAATCAACGACTACTCATATTTATGCCTACATTTTTAGTTTACATTTCAGTACGGAAACACATTTCTAATAGGCCGAATATTTTGAGTGAGATGGGGTCATCTTGTCTTACTCAACATTTTAAAAGAAAGAGGTTCCCTTCTCGCCCAGTTTTCGTGTGATTTTTGGCTAGGATTCTAACGTATTTACTATATATATAACGTGTATTTTAAGCGATTCAAAGCTGCATTCATGTTGTAGAATGTCAAAAGTGTTTGCGAAGTCCACAAAAACAATATATAGTTTAAAGAAAATTCATTCGTTTCTTAGAGTACTGCTTGTAAATTACCTATAGTAGTGAAGTCAACTCGGTAGTTTCGGTAGTTTTCCGTGGTTTATCCGATAAATATCAGGAAAATGCCGGAGCAGTACCCTAACAAACGGGCCACGGACCGCGCGCGATCTTTCTTTCCTCTTCCTTTTCCTATTCTCACCCTTTCCTCCACACACTCTTACAGTAACCTACACTACACTAGCACACATACCGGGAGACCGGTCGGGGACATAGAACTTGTCCCGGCGGAGGCGGTGCCCTGCTGGTGGGAGATACCTGGTTGGGAAAAACCCCGCTAGTCGACGGTAGATCGGTGCCGGATCTCGCCATCCAGTGAGGGAAGATCACCGCTACCTCCCTATGAAAAACATGCACTACACTAACAGGACTAATGATGTCAGTAGTTGACGCGCCCGGAATCATCAACCAATCAATCTCCCTTCTTTTATATTAAATTAACTTTAACAAGCCTCTAGGATGTCTCATGGGTAGCGTACTACCTTCCCGTGGTGTGTTCTACGATCAACTCCTGGTCGAGGCAAAAATAGATTTGTAGCTTTCATAGCTCATTCTTTGAAATTATGTTCCATTTCCCTTTCGTAGTCTTTCTGGGCACTTTCCTTGAAAAGTGTCTCAGTTTCGGAAGCTATATGAAGAAAGAAAGCTCAGGCAGGCGGAGTTTGCTAGTTTCAGTGAAGGAAATACGTCGTGTTCGCCACATGTCTTCTTACCCCCCAAGCGTGAGAATTGAACGAGGCCCTGGCATGGGGGACTCTATTAGCTAGCCGGCGAAGTCGGGAAATTGACCCAAAAATGCCAAAAACATACAACTTTAAGTAATTATTTCTTCGTAATTACTAACTGACGTTTGCTCCATTAATTATCCGTCGTAGATATGATATATACTGACTAGCTCATTTATTAATTTTAAATAGATTCTACCTCGGGGTATTTCTTCTTGAAAATTCTCTGCTCTACAGGATCTCGGCTGATAACTTTTACATTGGGAAATTACTATAGAAACTATGATTCTCTCTATAAAAGAAAAAAACTTTACTCGAAATTTGTAACGAGTGATACCACTTTGTTACTCTGGTTTATTTGCCATCTGCTTTGGATGCTTTTAGGACAAATAACATTAGACAAAATCAGAAACAATAAACGATAAATTTTTAAATGCAAACAAAATTACAATCACAAAATAATACGAAATTAGTGGATACTGGAGTGCAACGACTTAAATTTCAGTATTTTACTGGTTTTCTTTTATTAATCAACGCAACTGCCTTTGACGATATTATTTGTGACAATTGATTCATAAAACATCTAACTAGTAATGAGATCTGAAAAAGCGAGCAGATGCTGGGAGAGGATAATATAAGAAAATTACGAATTTTCCAATATAGCGCATACAAATTTAAAAATAGACAAGTTCCATGTTAAAACTAATGTCAATAAAACTTTAAGCAATGGGAAAACATCTAATGATTGTATTGGTAGTTTCTAAATTATTAGTTTTCTCTTAATTGTTTGTTTTAAGGTTTTTTAATATCCATGTCAATAAATACATGCTATTTTGGCATTTTTTGCACTCTCGAAATTAAATTTTTTTTAAAATTCATGTGAGTTTACTTACAAAAATGGACCAGTTTCTTTCTAAAAGTAATACAAAATGAGATAAATGCACCACCTCCTCTAACTCACTTTTACGTAGGCTACTTCCTTCAAATTGTGTGCGCGCGCGCGCGTGTGTGTGTGTGTGTGTGTGTGTGTGTGTGTGTGTGCGCGCGTGCGTGCGTGTGTGTGATATTTTTCAAATTAACTTAATTTGTAGTCTCATGACTTTAGAGGCACATTTAGATTAAAAAATCATTTTATTATCTTAAGGTGGTTTTAAAATACTATTGTTCAGTTTATTCAACACTCATTTCAAAGGGTCGGGCAATTATATAGATTATCCTGATTTCACATGCCCGAAATAAATATATTACAATTTCTTTCAAAATTAAACATATTATTGAAACTATGTGCAAAGATATTCATAGAACTACGTGTGTCTAACACTGCATGAATTGTATATACACATTTAATCTTGACTGCACTTACACTCATATTTCTTCTTCATTACAAAAACTGCAGAAATGAAGATTATTACTATGTCGCCTTGATCTCTTCATTGGCTTTAATCAAAGTTGACATGTTCAAATTAAGTGCAAAATGGGAATATATTTTTTTCGTCTACCATTCGAACATAATCCATTAGACACATACTGACTGGAATGGAGGAACTTTGGATCTTTGTCTCAAAACACAGGCAATTTCACAAGTTGTGGCAAGTTAAAAAGACTTCATACATGAATGTGGTGGATGCAAATGTGCAGGTCTGGCTACTGTAATGTCCTAAACCATCCATATAAGACCTCACCGACAGAAGAAGTTAATTAAAGAAGAAAAAAGTTAATAAGGCATTGGATTTTATAGAAAAAAGTAATAATCCAATAAGGCCAAACTTGTTCTATTCGAATTAATATTGGGAATAATATATCCAATAGATCCTCTTCGGGATTAAAGAGAAAAAAACTATTTTGTAACGGACGCAGGAAATATTTCACCATTTGCCCAATTATCATAAAACTACAAGACAAAGGTACAGCATAAAATTGAAACAAATTTAGCAGAGTTATTAAAGAACAAAAATACAAATAATCTTTCACATAATTCTTATTGTAAATGACTGACATTTTAACGTGATTTTGTAAATATACAATACTTTTTGTGTGAGAATTCTTGTTTTCCTTCAACAATACGTATTTCTTCAATATTCCTGCGGTAAAAGGGAAATTTACTAGCAGAGTTACTTAATTTATTGTAGTCCCAGTAGAAAATGGATAAAATAGGGAATAAAACTCCTTCAAAAATTAAAATTTCCCGTGAGCATTTACTACCATCCTCTGCGATGTACATCAAATTGCTCATGAAATTGACAGGGATAAAACTTGATGTCTGGAACTTCAAGGTGAAATCTTTGATAAAAAAAATATTGTGAGATTATAGCTGGAAAAAATTCTAAAAGACCAGAGTAAATGACAATGAAAATTGGCACTTTTTAACTGTTCTCCTTCAGATCCATCAGGAGACAATCATAAACTTGGCTCTAATTATTCGTATATTGACAAAAGGCTAACTATTTTACGTACACATACTTTTTCAACTGCATTTCATGTGTACAAATTGATTTCGACGAGCAAATTCTCAGTGTCAAGATCTTGGGTTATAGATTATATTCCATCCACTGGTATGTAAAATAGTGCAGATATAGTTTATGCAAAACTGCCATTAGATTTTGAAACTGGTTAATGAATTCAAAATTTACTTTATCACAGTTTCTTAATGTTTTTGTTTGTGAATATTTACATGTCATTGGCACAACTAGAGAATGTCAAATCTGAAATTAACATGTCATCAATGGCTGTGAAATGGATATTTACTATTAGAAGGATTAAAAAGTAAGGCTACAGAGATGTTCTGCTAATAATAATAATTTAATAAACAACGGTCATATCTCGAACTTCAGTATTTTCCAATTCGTACTAGCATTGCAGACATTGAACGCTACATTTACTAACATTTCATTTTTTTTTAATTTTCTACTTTCATTTCTCTTTTCATTTTCATTCACTTCTATTTTCAATTATTAATATCTTCACAAAATTAATTTCCTCGTCACAAACTATTAACTCATTTTCCGCGGTGAACTCTATGGAATTTCCACTTTGCGAGAAAAAAACGCCTTTGGACGAGCAGCTATTCACAATTTGCAAGAATTATGTGCTTCCTGCACAACGATTGAGTGTTCTCTCAACCAACACGAGAACTTTTTACTCGCAACCTGCGACCGAAAATTGGTCCGGAGTTGCACCAATCAGAGTTAGTATCCGAAACACTCCGACACCGGTGGGCGAGTGAATTTATTTCCGTCGCAAAAATTACGCTTTGCACGTACTGTAGCGTGAACTTTTCTCACTTTTTGCCGCGACACCGCGAAACGCGACAACCGAATGATCACGCGAGCGTACATGCAATACGTCACATGGACGACAAGCAGGGGATTCGCTTCTGCTGAAACGAAACAGAAAAACACGCCAATGTCGGCGACTGCTGTGCAAAGAGTGACTGAGCGCCAGTGTTGCCAGCTGCATTTTTTTCATTTTTGTTTAAATTTTGTTACTTCTTGTTCTACATTTCTGCCTTTTCAGGGCGTTTATATACGATTTCAGTAACTATAGGATGAACCATCCTCAGGTCTAAATGCCTATATAATAAGAAGAAAATGAGCTTGACAATGTATGATGTGTTGTGTGTGTGTGTGTGTGTGTGAGAGAGAGAGAGAGAGAGAGAGAGAGAGAGAGAAAGAGAGAGAGAGAGAGGAGAAAAATTATATTTACTGATATTTAAGGAGGTTTGAAAATGTTCTTAGGATATGGTTCGTATGAGCGGATTCTCTGTGGTTGTATGTAATTCTTACCTAAACGGTAAGTTGATGTAGCTGGGGATTCTGATAGTATATCATTGCCTGATGCTCTGGGAGACATTTCCACAAGTTACGTAAATTTCCTGAATAATTACTCTCTGTATTTTCATTATATTATGTAAGCTAGAAATAAACACTCCTGCATTCATGCAACTCTATGGTAAAGGCAGAAGTCACTGCGTTACTAGAATATTAATAAATAAAAATTAAATTACATTGAGGAAAAGTCTTAGTCCCAGTGTAAATGGTTAATTTTTACGCAAAGTATTAGTTCATGCAAAGCGAAAAATGGTATTTGTTGAGAATGCTTTTCAACGATTGATAACAAAATAATTATAGCATTAAACACACATACGTAAACGAAACTTATTAAAAATCAATTATTTGAGTGTGTAAGATAAAATTTCACGAAGGGACTGATTACCTTTTTCCATTACTTTTCATTTCTTGGAAGAAAATATATTGTTTGTCACATCCAACTTAATCACTTTTGAATATATTTTCCAACTCACCTCATGAACTTAAAGTTTCCGTCAATGGAAACAATACCTTTGGGAAAAATAATTTGGCAACACTGCAGAGTTGACTCAGTAGTTCTCCTGAAACGGCACGGAAAGTCACAGGCGCGAATACCCAAAGTCCAAAAGTCAATACGCTCTCTACGTTTGAAAAATCCAACAGTAGCTTTGCCCTCTTAACGGCTTTTCATGAAATGTGTGGATGTCGATATTTTAATTACATTTGAAGCTAAAAGTTTTTAAAGCGCAGGTCTAACTCATGTCAATGGAGAACATTGAGTTTTAATGAAACTGAATGAATGAAAAATTTTCAAAAGTAAAACTAAGCAAGAGAAAAAAGTTAAAATTTCGAAACATCTTCTAAAAATAAAAAATATCTGCATTTATAACATGTATTTATAATTTTAAAGTAATAATCACTTAAGTTACAATATAATAGAGGACGTACGTTGATATTTACTTTTATTGCCAATTAATACACTCGAACTTAGATAAAGGCCATGTTTTAATAATTTTGCAATCAGTGTTCTTTTCTTAATTATTTACTAAGAAAGTTCAACTCTTGCATACACAGCACATATTTAAATAATTTATAATAATAACTATCACTATGGTTATTATTGCAACTGCTATCAAGACTGAATATATTATAGTACTTGTTACTTTTATAAAATATCAGCATTTATATTTTTGGAATTTATTATGAACCCATTCAGTCGCTCTAAATAAAATTTTTGAATCATTCTTTCTTGAATGAGAGTAGTTTGGGGAATTATTTTTGTTGTATTTTTATTGACTATCAGTTTTTTATCAAGGCACTAATTCTCAAAAATTTATGCATTAACTTTGCACATTTTCTTACAGTATTCTTTGGTTCATATTAGTAGAGAAGTTAAAATATCATTTGTATATCAAAATACATTTCTTAAGGAAAATTCGTAGATCATTTACAGATTTGCCAATCATTTTTACTGAATATCTTTTTAAAATGGCTTCTATCAGCACGATCTTTCAGATGGCATTTAAAACTTTCTAACGCTTGTCTAATGTGATGATAAAACTAAGGAAAACAGCTGTACATAGACACATACATATTTAGGTTTGATTTATTTAGCCATTCGGCTATTTGTGACACTTTCAATTCATATTTATATTTACACGTTTTCATCTGTAGGTACACTGTGTTCTAAACATTTACACAATTTTTTTTGTTAATTTATTAATTATTAACAATTAATTTATTTTGCATAACTTATATTTTTCTTTTTAAAAATCCTTAATTTTATCACCATAAAAATTAATGTTCTCTTCAAAGGCCTTTTATTGTCTCATTTTCGATATTAAGTATCCACCAAATGTGAATTCTGACTACATAATGTGTTAAAGGAGGTAATTTACTACATGAAGGAACAAAATTTATCGCAGTATTACGATACCTTCTCCATGCTGCGTAAGCAATAGCCAATGAAGTAAAAATTGGCGTCTTACAATGTATTCTCTGTCTTATTGACAAACATTTCAGGCTCCAACATGTTTAACATGTCGCGAGTATTGCTTCAAAGTATTATCCTCATAGCTCTATTTTGTTGCACTTGTAATTTTTTTTTAAATTTCGGATATATTAGTTTCAATTTATGTTTTCCTCAGTAAACTCCGCCCTTTCTCTCTTCCTCTCTTGTTTATATATATATATATATATATATATATATATATATATATATATATATAAACGCCTATACTTTATTCCGTCTAAGTGATAAATAGGAGGAAAAGGAGGGATACAAGCAGAGCATTCAGAAATTTATTTTGAGTGGATTGTGTGAATCACGTCCCATACGGAAAACGTGGGGAGAGGTGATTTAGTCTATTGAACCTCGTGTATTGATCGATGTAACTACACATATTTCCTCTGACATACAGATGCTTAATAGCTTTATAAATACAATAACATTATTATTATTATTATTATTATTATTATTAATATTAATAATAATAATAATAATAATAATAATAATAATAATAATAATAATAATAATAATAATAATAATAATAATAATAATAATAATAATAATAATAATAATAATATGCAATTCGAATGCAGTAAATTGAGAATTACTAATCTACTATAAGATGACTTATTCAGCTAGCGAAGAGAGTCGTTTAACCAATCAATAGCACATTAACTAAAATACAAATGCATTAGAAAAAAATTTCTATGACTTGCGCATGTGAACGGTTCATTACTCACCATTAAAAAGCGAGATAACTGACTCATCTACAGGAAAAGAAGCAAAATCAAATAATTTGTTAACTGCCACACTCCACGCGCAGTGAGTCTTCGGCCGATCGCGCACCAAACGACCATCCGCGATTTCTACGCGGCACGACCCATACGACCATGGCCGATTTCTACGGAACGCGACCTGAACAAGCGCGACCCAAACGGCCATTGCCGATTTCTACGCGACGCGACCCAAACGACCAACGCTGATTTCTACGCTACGCGACCCAAACGACGAACGCCGATTTCTACGCAACGTGACCCAAACGACCATCGCCGTTTTGTACGCGACGCGACCCCAACGACTATCACCGATTTCTACGCAATGCGACGAAACGACCATCGCTGATTTCTACGCTAAGCGACCCAAACGACCATCGCCGATTCCTACGCGATCCCACCCGAACGAGCCCGACCCAAACGGCCATCGCCGATTTCTACGCGACGTGACCCAAACGACCATCGCTGATTTCTACGCGAAACAACCCAAACGATCATCGCCGATTGCTACGCGATCCCACCCAAACGAGTGCGACTCAAACGACCAACCCCGATTTCTACGCGATCCCACCCAAACGAGCGCGACCCAAACGACCATTGCCTATTTCTAGGTGACGCGACCCAAATGACTATTAACAATTTCTACGCCACGCGACCCAAACGACCATAGCTGAATTCTACGCGACGCGACCCAAATGACCAACGCTGATTTCTACGCTACGCGACCCAAACGACGAACGCCGATTTCTACGCGATGCGACCAAACGACCATCGCTGATTTCTACGCGAAGCGACCCAAACGACGAACGCCGATTTCTACGCGATGCGACCAAACGACCATCGCTGATTTCTACGCGAAGCGACCCAAACGACGAACGCCGATTTCTACGCGATGCGACCAAACGAGCATCGCTGATTTCTACGCGAAGCGACCCAAACGACGAACGCCGATTTCTACGCGATGCGACCAAACGACCATCGCTGATTTCTACGCGAAGCGACGGAAACGACGAACGCCGATTTCTACGCGATGCGACCAAACGACCATCGCTGATTTCTACGCGAAGCGACCCAAACGACGAACGCCGATTTCTGCGATGCAGCCAAACGACCTTCGCTGATTTCTACGCAAGCGACCCAAACGACGAACGCCGATTTCTACGCGATGCGACCAAAACGAGCATCGCTGATTTCTACGCGAAGCGACAAACGACGAACGCCGGTTTCTACGCGATGCGACCAAACGAGCATCGCTGATTTCTACGCGAAGCGACCCAAACGACGAACGCCGATTTCTACGCGATGCGACCAAACGACCATCGCTGATTTCTACGCGAAGCGACCCAAACGACGAACGCCGATTTCTACGCGATGCGACCAAACGACCATCGCTGATTTCTACGCGAAGCGACCCAAACGACGAACGCCGATTTCTACGCGATGCGACCAAACGAGCATCGCTGATTTCTACGTGACGCGACCCAAATGACTATCGACGATTTCTACACGACGCGACTCAAACGACCATCCCTGAATTCTACGCGACGCGAGCCAAACGAGCGCACCGGGGGCGATGGAGAGAAAGCCCTTGGGAGGGGGCAGGGGATGGTGGGGGGGAGGCTTCAGACTCCGATTAGCGTGGCCCGCGTTAACGCCCCATTCGTTACAAACGGCTCGCTCCGCCAATTGATGAAGCGCCCTCCTTTTCCACAGGACAAACAGCCCGTAATGCACACCAAGTTTTACTGCCGCTCCCGCGCCGCAGGTTTACAAATTTTCGACCATCGCGGCGCGCCGCGCACTAAGTGATTTCCCAGAGGTCGCGTCGCACGCTGGACCCACACGTCATAAAGTGCGACGACGGCACCATTTAATGCAAATAATCTATTCAATAACCGTTACATGCAAGTTAATGTAGTACTCGCGCAACTTTTCTTGAACGATGACCTTGATTCCCCCTCCCTTGAACAATAAACAGTTGAAGACAAAAGCTCACAACGAGCACTAATGACAATATTCCAAGTATTAAAACTTCGTTTGCTTTCATACTCGAGAACTTCTGTTAAGATTTATTACCATTATCTAAAGAAATGGCTGAAGCAGGTCCAGGTCCTTCACGGGTGTCACCTAAAATTCCTATCTAGTGCCCCTATTGTTGTCTTCGCAGAGCGATGGCCTGGTCGCATCCGTAGCAGGTATGACTTTAGTATTCGAGAGGTTGGCATTACTGTATGTACTCTAGTGACCGACATGAAGTGAGCCTCATCAGACGATGTAAGTACGTGAATGAGTGAGTGAGTAAAGGAGTGAGTAAATGAGTGTACGAATATTTAGTTTTTCTGGTCGCATCAATTACTATGATCATTAGTTCTTTGTGTGCATCATTAAAGTGTCAGTGTTCCTCCCCGGCTGCAGCTTGAGATCCGACGCTGATCTTTACGTTCACTTGGGGGTTTACCCCTCTTTAAGCTGCTTCTCCCAGCAAAGTACACCTCCCCAGACAGGACAAACTCTATTCACTCAACGTATGTAGTAGTGTAGTGTGGCGATGTATTTGAGTGGAGCATTGCAAACTTTACTGAATAGTTTTGAAAAAAAATACAACAGGTTAAATAAGATTGAACTTATTACCCAAAATATTTTCAATGTTTTATTTGTTGGACTACGCAACGCATTGTCACTGGGCTAAGCGAGCTGGACGAAGTGTACGGTGACCGGGAACGGTGACTCAGTGCATCAGTTGATGTCACTGCAGTGCCTCTGACCGGGAAGTCCTAGGTTCGAGTCCCAACGGCGGCAGGATTTTTCAACACTATCATTTCAGTTAGGTCAAGTTCAGTCACTGTCTAGAGGAGAAATCTAGCAGTCGGCTGCTCTGGTCGGGTGGTTCCGTGATTTTTACGATGAACGTCAGGCGAATGCCGGAGTCGAACCCTAACAAACGGGCCATGGACCGAGTGCAATCTTTCTTGCCCTTCCTTGACCTATCCTCTCTTCTCCCCCTTGCCCTATCCTCTCCTCTTACATATACACACTTACACTAACATGCACTACACTACTACACATGCCGGGAGACCGGTCGGGGACTTAGAACTTGTCCTGGCTTGGGTGGTGCCCCGTTGGTGGGATATACCTGGTTGAGAAAACCCCCACTAGTTGACGATAGGTCGGCGCCGGATCTCGCCATCCAGCGGGGGAAGATCACCGCCATCTCCTGATGAAAAAGCATGCACTGCCCTTACGGTACTAACGACCTCAGCAGTTGCCGCGCCCGGAATCACTAACAATCAATCAATCATCTCATACTCAGTGCGTCACTGACTTCGATACAGCCGACGTCTTGTGACAGCAAAATTGCAAAGAAGAGGCCGCCTGCTATTAAATATGTATTATTTACGCGATGCGTTAAGGAATAACATCTCCATTGATACCTTTAATTACCATTCTTGACTGATCAATCAATCAAGTGGGCGGGGCAGGCAGTGGGCGAGTAGGGCTGGGTGGGCGGTACGCGCGCAGATGGTGGAGCGGAAGAGGGCGGCGGAACGGACGGGTTGGATGGAACCGACGAAATGGAGGTGGGTGGGAGGCGACTGGGATATAGAGATGGGGGGCATGTTAAATGGACGACTGTGATAACGTTGTAATGAGTCGTCTTCTTGATGAAACTTAGCTAGTAAATAGAATCTTCATACGAAGCAACCGGTAAAGAATTCGTAATAAAGCCTTGTAAAAACACAGCATAACAGAAACAAGTAAGTTTTTAAAGGCTGTCTTGTTGAATGGATGTTTGGAATAGATGCCACACAACAAATTTCAATCGATGTCAGTTTGTATTCGAATAAAAAGTCTTATTATTCGGAACGAAAGTCTTCTCTGTACTAGGATATAATTTAGATAAATCAGAAATTGTCACTTTGTGTGCATAAGTGCGCGAAGGTTGATAAATACACCCTAAATAAGACCTTTTTAAATGCATTTTATTTTGCATTTAAAGGAAAATATTGATAAAATGGCATTTGTGTTGATATCATTCCAAAAATAAATTAAAGTATCGCGATGATTTCTTACTTGAATAAGAAAAAATGCGTAAAAATTAGTAAGAAGCACTGAACTTAATTTTACACTTATTTTATATTACTGATGAATCAAATGTTTACTCCAATAATCCAGAACAGGTATTGCAAGTATTTATACCATATATTGTTATTTTAGCACATTCTGCAATGCAAATTTTTGAAATAAAAACAGTAACAAAGTTATCTGGAGCACCGTGGTTCGGTAGTTACAAAACATTTTATAACAACCTAAATATCTCAATTGTTGCGGACTTCATTACGAAAAGAAAGGAGGAGTATTTGGAGAAACTTAGTCAACATACAAACCATCTATCAATTAATCTACTCGACTATAGTAGGCACATATATAGACTGAAATGTGAACACACATTAGAACTGCCAAACCGCTACTTTAATCACTAATTGAAAAAAAAAACAGTAAAATAACAAGTAAGTCTATGTAATTATATTATTTGAGTAAATTCAAACCATTTATTAAATGTTCTTCAAGAACCGATTGAAAATTGTGCAGATGTGAAATTTAGAAATACTCTACAATGCACCACTGAGTCTTTTTCTAATGTTCACCTGCATCGAAAGGAGCAAGTGGCATTTGGTCGCTGCGAACTAAAACCACCTTTTTGCCCTCCTGTTGTCTCTATTTACTGGCGATACGGCGCAATAAACTCTTTGTGTTAAGGGTCAATGGAACAACAAACACCTCTCTCGGGTCGCAGGTTTCTTAAAAGAGGAACTGAGATAAGACGAATGTCATGAATAATTAATTGCATGTATGCAAATGTTGTAGTCGACTGTTTCCATTGATCATCTTATCTTAAGATACATAAAACATCGGAGTTAATTTCAGATGGAATGAGATTTTTTTTAGATTGAAAGTGAATAAAATGATACAACTGACACCACGAAATATCTCTTTAGATAGTTGTCGACCAATTGATTAAAATAGCGATGTTAAAATATAGGTAACCCGCCTAAATTTGTCATTATCTCAACATTCAAATCATGTTTTAAATTAGAAACGAACCTATCCTAGGATACTTTAGAAACACAATAGTACTTCGTACCTTACCTCGATGAATGTCCAAGTACTGTGAAAACGCTGTACCGACAAGGAAATAAACTAGTGCAAAATCAAGAGCACAAGCATATTTCTTTGCGTTCGGGTACAAGATAATTAAAATATTTTTTCTGGTTAAAATTAAGGCTTTATTTAAAATCTTTTATTAAAACTTCCTTTATATTTCTTATTTATTCCCATCACAATAAATGAATTAAAAAAAGTACGTCAAAGATTCTTTTCTACTCTTGCCTAATAGACTCATTCACCATAAAAGAAATGCGCAACTCCGACTAGTGAACGAAATGTTCAAGCACTAAATAACTACAAAGAGAATCAATGAAGCAAACCACAGGTTGAGAGCAAGATAAAAGTTTGTAAGTAAAAGTTATAGTAAAAGTATGATAAACTATTTTTCCGAAATCTTGAGTAAACTCCAAATAGAAAGAAAGAATCCATTAAGATTTTTTTCGAACAGGTAGATTTTTCAAACAATATTAAAACTATGACCAAACATTTGTGTAATAATAACCGCAACTTCTAAACGCTATAGAATAAGAGACATCGTCAAGAAATATCTTGTTAGAAATGAAGTGTTTCTTGGCAAAATTGTGTCAGAAATATTTGTTCATTAAATTGGGAAGTCGATAGTGAAGTTGTTCCACCTGAAGTACCCACATAGAACTGTAATTTCGATCCCAGTCGTGCGGTATAATGATTACTCCATGACCCACCCTCATTACAGATAGATATACATCACAGAACATAAGATTATGATAAGCTTCTATCTTATTCTGAAATTTACCGCACTATTTTCAAGGCGTTTTACTTATTATACTCGTACAATACGCTTCTCTTGAGAGAGGTCACTGGTTGTCTACAAAGAATTATTTCTGTATTCAATTTTTACTATCTGGCTCTTGTCAGAACATTAAGTATTGCTTCATGTTCATTCAGTATACATGAACATCAAGTATTGCAATAATGTCTTAAAACACAAATGAGATAGGTATATAGTTGGTTGTTTGTTTAGTGATTCCGGGCGCGTCAAAAGCTTAGGTCATTAAGAAACTGTAGTGCATGTTTTCTCCTCGCGAGATGGTGGATGGTGACATCCGGCGCCGACCTACCGCCGGGTAGCGGGGTTTCCCCCCTAACCCGCAATTTTCCACCAGCGTGGCACAACCAGGAAAACCTCAAAGCTTCCGACCGGCCCCCAGAATATACGGTAGTGTAGTGCATGTTAGGGTAAGTGTGTGTAAGGGGAGTGGATATATGAGGAAGAGGAAGGAAGAATCGTGTGCAGTATTCGCCGGGAGAAACCACGGAAAACTGACGATCAGAGTCGCCTGCCGCTAGAATTCTTCTGCAGACAGCGACTGAATTGGACTTAGCTGAAAAGCTTGTGTTGAAAATCCTGCCGCCGTCAGGACTCGAACTTAGGACCACCTGGTCACAGACACTGCAGTGACATCAGTTGATGCACTGAGCTACCGCTCCAGTAGATGGGTAAATGAAAGCACACATGATATTTTAACCCCAATCAGGTATCGCGCAGTGCCACTAGAAAGAAAAATGATTTTGATATTATCAGCACCGCGGTTCCATTATGAGAGGAAACACGTGTCGCGATGTACGCGAAACACGAGACACGGTCTTCGGAGAAAGAAGCAAACTGCCCCGAGTGGCGTTGGGCGCCAACGAGGCGAGCGCACGGCGCGCGGCCATTAGGGCTAGCGGCTGCGGCTGGAACTGCCCTCGGCCGCCCGCGCTCCCGCAAACTTCGGAGAGAAATGGCGGCGGAAACTTTTCTCTCCGAGGTGAGCTGCTACCGGTGGCCGCTCACGGCACACTCTACCCCGCAGCCACGCCCCCTCCCCGTGCCATCGACGAAGCCGCAATCCTCGCCGACACCGCCGCCGACGCCGCCAACGTCAGCGCCGCCGGACCAGCCGCCCCCCCCGCAACGGCAGCCCCCGCAGCCCTGTTCAACCCTGTCGCACCGCCTCCCCCGCCGACGCCACAACCCAAGCCACACCCGTCATCACAGTAGCTTCCGCCGTCCCCGCCACCACTGTCGCCTCCGCCGCCCCTGTCGACCCCGCCAGCCCCGACACCCCCGACGCCCCACCGTCTCCACCGCCCCCGCCTATCTCGCCGCCCCCGCCGCCTCCGCCTCCGCCGCACGCCAACCACTCGAATCACTTCGAACCACCCCAAACCGCCCCAAACCGGCCCAAACTACTCTGAACCGCCCCAAACCGCCCCAAACCACTCTGAACCGCCCCAAACCGCCCCAAACAGCTCCCGAACCGCCTCGAACCGCCCCAAACTGCCTCCAACCACCCCGAATCACCCCCGCATTCCCCTCTGCCCCGACGGTTTTCTCCACCCTCCTGCCGCCCCCTCCGACGTCACCGTTTCATACCTCTTCCCCCATATCCGTTGCGTCGTCCCCCGTTCCTATTACTTCCATCGCCGTCACAGCTTCTAACCGCCGTCACCCCCATCGCCTCACACCCCGCCATCTCCCGTACTCCCTTCACGCTGCCACCGCCATCCACGCTTACCCCGCCACCCTAACCACCACGGACACTGTCATCACGCTCACCGCCCCTTCCACCCCCCCCCCCCACCCCCCCCCCCCCCCCCGCCCCCGCGCCCCCCCTCCCCCCCGCCCCCGCCGCCCCCGCCGCCCCCGCCGCCCCCGCCGCCCCCGCCGCCCCCGCCGCCTCCGCCGCCGTTCTCGGACGTTCCTGTTGCGGGCCCCGCTGTTTTTGTCCCGCTCATCGGTCTAGTGCACCGCCGCCGGCGTCGCGCATGCTGTTGCGGTGACCGCAGGTCTTCATTAGCGGTTTTGCGCCGCGTGCTTCTACTCTATCAAGCTACCACATATGTACAGATATACTGTGAACCTACAGATATCGTATAGATTAAAATTATTATTGCAATTCTCATTATGATGATATAAGCCTATTGAATCCCTAAAACGCAGGGGTCTCTTGTGAGAAAACAGGGATGGCTCTTTAGGCGAATATGTGCTTAAGAGATTTAGTGTTACCAGTACAGTAACACTATCTAATACCAAACTGCCCGTACATTTCACTATAAGCTATTTGATACTAACTACACTCGGTTTTTAGATATATTCTAGTATAAGTTTTTTTGGTCACTTTGCATTTCACTTTTACTCTTGTTTTAGTTTTTACACTTACATTTACTTTAGTGTATAGACTCGCACTTATTCACATTATCGCTTCCTTTCACTAATGCTTTGTATCATTTGTTTTTCTTGAGCCTTAATGTGTCCCTGTTTCTTCCTGTTCTTGGCCATATGTTGTCATACACATTCTTTAAGACATCGGCTCAACTTTATTAGGGCAATTCTAATAGATTTCGTAATTTGCAAACAAACACGCCTTGTAAATATGTCATCTCTCTCAAGGTAGAAGAGGACAGAATTGGAAAGATGTCAACATGCACGCACAAACAGTAGTTTTTCTTGCGAGGTTCGACTATGAAGTATTTGTCCAACACGAATTTTAGGTTTTTATAATATTAGTTATTATATTATTTGTAGTAAAGTAAAATATTCCCTATGACAAGATGAACATGAAATAAATGTTTTAAATATGTTAAAAATTCGCTGAAATTATATAATAGTTTAAATCACGATCCAGTGGTTTGCTCGTTTGAAATTCGATGCAATACAAGCATTAGGATTAAAATAGTTACAAAATGTTATAATATTTTGTGGCAATGTTTTCGATACGATTCGTGAACTGTTTATTTAACTATTTTCAAGATCTCAAAGCCAATTATTTAGCATACTATAATCACTTGGTTAAACGAAACCCACCGAACTGATCCAATGCATCACACACAAAGAGAATCTTTTTTATTCACATTGTTTCAAACGTCGGTAACTCAATAGCGCCTCTTTTCTTTCCCTGTCTTCCCTAGTGTTTGGATTTCCTGCCGTAGCTCTCATGTTTCAACTGTCACAAGTCGCCCGGAATTCTCCACCGTCCATCTGTTTTCGATCTGCTTCGTCGTCCAACAGCTTCCAAAGCCAACGTCCTCACCAAAGTCAACCAAAGGCTCGCACAAGTTTTCATCCTGTTTGGGGGAAACTTGAAGAGTGAGTCCTAAAGACGGAGGAGTAGCGGAAGAGGTTAAAGAAGATGAGTTGAAACAGGAAGAAGAAAGGAAGAGAAATAATCAAAGCTATTAGATTTAGTGCAGACGGAATGGTAGTATTCTCATAAATCTCGTGAAGAATGATGAGGACAAATAAAACAAAAATTTTGAAACTGGTGCAGAGTAAATTGAAACGTAGAGACGTGGGAAAGGATAACTGGAAAGGTAAAAAATAAAATGAAGATACGAACAAAAAACAATTGGAAAACGAAAACGAGCAGAAGAGAAAACGAAGCTGGATGGTAGAGGCGAAAAGGTTGAGTTTTAAAATAAAGTGTGTTATCTTACAAAAATCCAACAATTGACGACAAAACAATCGGAAGAATGACGAATGAAGAGGGTGATGAAGAAATGAAGGGTGTGGTGAGCGGCTCCAGAAAGCGATAGGTGGCGTTGGAGAAAACAAGTCATAAGGGAAAAACTGTAGAACATGATATTCTAGAACACATTGCATAAAATAAAGATGGTGCAGACGAAAATAATTAACTGTGTCATGTCAACAAAATGTGCAACTAAGCCAGGACGAAGGAAAAGCGCGTGTAGGGACACCTGATAGGGAAGGGGGAGGGAAGTAGTAAGGCAAATGATGGCAACATGGTGTTCGATGAGATTCTCAAAACGGGACGTAACTCTACTCTAATACACGTTGCAAGGGATGAAAAGAAACCAAACGGAAGACAGCGTGGCGGGGAGAGATACAGAAGGACAACTAGAAACGGCAGCGGCGGATTGATTGGTTGATTTTTCGTGTTTCCGGGCGCGTCAACTATTTTGGTCATTAGTCCCGTTAGGCGGGTCGAGGCTGCGCAAGGCATGACGATGCGTGGCGATGCGTGGCGTGGAGACGCGTGGCGAATTGTATGAATGGAGGGAGGAGGGGCGAGGCGAGATGGGAGGGGGGCGTGGCGAGACGGAGCATGGCTAGTTGGGGCGAGGAGAAGCGTGGCGAGGTGTGGCGGGTCGGGGCGAGGCGTGGCGAGACGGAGCGTGGCGAGACGGGGCGTGGCGTGGTGAGGCGGGGCGAGGCGAGGCGAGGCGTGGCGAGGCGAGACGTGGCGAGGTGTGGCGAGGTGCGGCGAGGTGTATCGAGGTATGGCGAGACGAGGCGTAGCGAGACGGAGCGTGAGGAGGCGGGGCGTGGCGAGATGTGGCAGGGTGGGGCGATGAGCGGCGAGACGGAGCGTGGCGAGGCAGGGTGAGGCCAGGCAATTAGAAAAGACGCGAGGTGGGACGAGGCGATGCGAGGCGTGGCGAGATGGGGTGTGTGTGGGGGGGAGGCTAGACGTGCCGAGGAGGACCGAGGGGTAGCGAAATGAAGGGAGGCGAGGTGAGGAAGGAATAGTGGGAGGCGGCGACTCGTGGCGAGACGGAGTGAGGCGTGACGAGGCAGGTTGGACCTGGCAAGGAGGGGAGAGGCGAGGCGAAGGGAGCAGTGGGGTGGGGTGGCGGGGCGAGGAGAGGCGAGGCAAGGCTAGATGATGCAGGGCGAGGCGAGATGAGAGGAGGGGAGAGACGGGGAGAGGTGGAGCGGGCCATAGCTAGGTGGGGCGAGGCGGGGAGAGGCGTGGCGTGGCGGTGAGATGCGGGGCGAAGCAAGGTGAAGAGGGGAAGGACGAGGCGTTGCGAGGTTTGGCGAGGCGGGCCGAAGCGTGGAGAAGCGGGGTGAGGCGATGCGAGGAGGGGAGGGATGAGGCTAGCCGTGGCGAAGCGTGGAGAGGCATGGCGAGGCGTGGCGAGGCATGGCGAGGCGTGGCGAGGCGTGGCGAGGCGAGGCGGGGCGAGGCGTGGTGAGGCGGGGCGAGGCGCGGCAAGGCGCGGCGAGGCGTGGCGAGGCGTGACGAAGCGGGGAGAACTGGGGCGGGGCTTGGCGAGGCGTGGCGAGGCGTGGCGAGGCGTGGCGACGCGTGGCGAGGCGTGACGAAGCGGGGAGAACTGGGGCGAGGCGTGGCGAGGGGTGGCGAGGGGTGGCGAGGCGCGGCGAGGCGCGGCGAGGCGCGGCGAGGCGCGGCGAGGCGCGGCGAGGCGCGGCGACGCGCGGCGAGGCGCGGAGAACTGGGGCGAAGAAAGGCTTGTCGAAGAAAGCGTGTGGAGGCGGGGCGTCGCGTAGCGAGGCAAGACGAGGCCTGGCGAGGCGAAGCGGGGCGAGGCGGCACGGAGCGCGGCGAGCCGGGGCGAACGGAAGCCCGGAGAATGCATCGCGTCCTGTTTATCCCGAGGGAGCGGCGGGCGCCGCCGGCCACCGCGGCACTCCGTCTCCCCGGGCGATCGGGCGCGCGGCATCAATCGAATTGGGCGACCGATAAGTTAGCTCAATTGCGGACGGGCGCCGCCGACGATCGCGAGGCGCAGCCGGAGAGAGGGAGAGAGACAAAGAGAGAGAGAGAGAGAGAGGGGGGCTGAGGTTGGTGGAAGGGGGCGTCTGCCTCCGAGACGCCAAGGGCAGTGAACGCCCCCAATCGCTGCCTCTGCGAAGGAGTGCGGTCTGTGCGAGTGGAAGTGGAAGCGAAGAACATGTGTCGATTCTGCCTCACAGAGGCACCCTTCCTGTCGCTACTTCTGCTTCGGATAGAAGCGAAAGGAAAGGGAACGAGGTTGATAGAATTAAGGTGGGAACGAAGGTCGCGGGTTGAGTTTTTCTTCCGAAAGTATAGGGAGAGTATCCCACTCTCTGTTCCTCTGCCTGAAATAATGAAGAGGAAAGGAAGTAATGTGGGTTGAACTGAGGACGGCGGCAAATAATGCATGTGGAGTTTGCCTTCGATGGTTGGTTGGCTGGTTGTTACTGATTCCGTAAGTGTAGAACATGCTTTTCTGTGTAAAGTGGGGGTGATCTTCCAACCTGAATGGTGAGACCTGGCGCCGGCCTACCGTCGGTTAGCCGGGTTTTCTCCCGGGATAAACTCTGAGCTCCCGACCGATCTCCCGGCATGTGTGGTAGAATGCTGCATGTGAGTGTGTGTAAGTAACGGTGAGAATAGGACAAGGAAGAGGAAGGAACGATCGCGTGCGGTACTTGGCCTGTGTTTTAGGATACTGCTTCGTCAGTCGCCTCGTGTTGATCAGATAGATCTCGGAAAACTACCGATCAGAGCAGCCGGTCGCTAGGATTCTCCTTCGAATTCGACCTAGCTGACAACCGAGTGTCGAAAATTCTGCCACCGTCGGGACTCGGTCCTAGGACCTTCCGGTCCGAGGCACTGCAGTGACATCAGTTTATGCCCTGAGCCTCCTCTTCCGGTCTCTGCCTTCGAAAAGGCACAGTCGAAGGAGCAGATACTCGCAGCCACTACTTCCGCCTCGGAGAGCCAAAAGTAAAAGTACCCATGTCGGTGAAAGTGGAAACAGATAACGCGAGTGGGGTCTTCCTTCAAAAGTCCAGTGATATTAGGGTTCCTCCCGCTCGCCGTTTCTGCTTCGGATAGTCACAAGAGGAAATGGACCGTGGTCGCTGAGAGCAGAAATGGGACCGAAGAAAGCGAGTGTGAGTTCGCCTTCAAAAATGCTCCTTCTCGGTGCCTGACATTTCAGGAGAGAGATAGAAGTGTAAAAGGGCCGAGTTTGGAAGAAGAGGAACCGAGAAACAAGAACACACATGTAGAATCAGCTTCGGAGAAGGAGAACGCTGGAGAACGAGGCGAGTGGGAGGAGGACGGAAATCATTCCAGAGGCTGAAAAATGTAGAATGATCTTGGCTCTCCAGGTGACGCCGCGTCAAAGGCTGTGTTGCCGACGTTTCGACCATCTTGTCGTGGTCTTCTTCAGAGAAAAATGTAGAAGTTCTGAACAAACAAACAATGCTATAGCGTGGAAGAGCGAAAAGTACAACAAACGCATTCCCGTATAAGCGCGATATATCGAACAAGGATTATTTGGTAGATTGGTGGAAACTCGTAAGAGCTTGTAGAGAGAGCAGTCAGAAATCGAATTTAGGCAAATACCAAATTGTGTGGAGAGTTTGGTTGTTATATTAATGTGAGTAGTGGCCGTTGTTAAATCAGGGAAAACGGCAATTAGAGCTTGAGTCGATGTAACGCGGATTGACGGCAAAAGTGGCAATTAGGCGAGGATCAGTGGATTGAAGGGACGAGGCAAGTGATTAATGGAAAATAATGGTGGGAACTGCTGGTACTATTTGAATGCTAGTGAACCAGCCAGACATGACGAGGGCGGTGTTGGCATCGGTGAGAAGGAGAGGAATGGCAGGGAGAGGAAGAGATTACACAGGGGGAGCGGGAGGAGATTGGAGCCGCGATGGCGACAGTGATGGTGAAGCACCGAGAGTGAGGGTAACAGTGATGGTGATGGATGATAGATGATGGTGACGGTGACGGAGGCGGTGACGGTGACAGAGGCGGTGACGGTGACGGAGGCGGTGGCGGTGACGGTGACGATGACGGAGGCGGAGGTGCAGGCGGTGATGGTGACGGAGGCGGTGACGGAGGTGGTGACGGTGACGGAGGTGGTGACGGTGACGGAGGTGGTGACGGTGACGGAGGTGGTGACGGTGACGGAGGCGGTGACGGTGACGGAGGCGGTGACGGTGACGGTGACGGAGACGGTGACGGTGACGAAGGCGGTGACGCTGACGATGACGGAGATGGAGACGGTGACAGTGACGGAGACGTTGACGGTGACGGAGACGTTGACGGTGACGGAGACAGATACGGTGACGATGACGACTGTGATGCTGACGGTGACGGTGATGCTGACGGTGACGGTAACGGTGACGGTGACGATAACGGTAACGGCAACGGCGACGGAATCAAAGATAAAAACGGTGTATTTAGCTGCAGACGGTAAATACGATAGCGACCTCTGAAGGTAACGGTGATGAAGGGAAGACTACTGTAATAACGGTAACGATACGACTAGCGGAAGTGTCGGTGATGTCGGTGATTGTGAAGATAACTGTGAAGGTGATGGTGACGATTTCAGTGAATACAACGGTTAGAGTGACGGTGTGATGACATTTCCTAACGCCTAGAATAGCAGTGATGGTGACGATTCCTAACATCCACGGAAACAGCGATGATTACGGACCCAAAGCTGGTGAAGGTGAATGTGAAGTGGCCGGTCCCGAAGACTGGAGCGGAGAAAGAAACTATGACAGCGACGGCGGCTGCGTATCAGCGATCGCGATGCAAAAGGAGGAGGAGGAGGAACGGAGGGCAACGCGCTCCGAAGATCAGGATTTGGTTTCAATTTCCCCTCTTCACTCCGCGTCGCCCCTCCGGGCAGTTTGTTCTGGAGATAGCCGCTCCCCATCTCCCAGCCCCGCGTCTCCTCGCAGCCGCGCAGGCAGAGAGCGCTGCAGTGGTGAACGCGAGGAGGCGGACAAAGAAGGAGAGCGAGGTAGAGCTACCGAAATGAGACGGAACACGACAAAGGAACGATAGTAGATCTGTGGCAAAATGTACACACAACAGCGGATATGTAACAACGGATATCATTAAGCAACATTTTCTCCAAAATGGAAGAGTCTGCACAAAATCGGTGAAACGAAACTATTTTAACAAAAAAATTGTTGTAACGAATATAGAATTATTAAATAACAGATTGATACTTAAGAATTTGTTGTGTTATTTTGACAGCTAGGTCGAATTCAGTCGCTGTCTGTAGGAGAATTCTAGCGGCCGGCTGCTCTGATCGGTAGTTTTCCGTGGTTTCTCCGATTAACACCAGGCGAATGCCGGAGCAGCATCCTAACAAACGGACCACGGAACGCGCGCGATCTGTCCTTCCCCTTCCTTGTCTTATCCTCTCCCTTTACACACACACTTACACTAACATGCACTATACTTTCACATATTCCAGGAGACCGGTCGGGAGTTTAGAGCTTGTCCCGGCTGGGGCGGTGCCCCGCTGGTGGAAGAGTCCTGGTTAGGGAGAAAACCCCACTAGCCGACGGTAGGTCGGTGCCGGATCTCGCCATTCAGCGAGGGGAAAATCACCGCCAACTCCCGAGAAAAAAACATGCACTACACTAACGGGACTAATGACCGAAGCAGTTCTCGCGCCCGAAAACACGAAAAAATCAATCAATCAATCAATTGTGTTATTTTGAGTTTATTAATACATAATAATAGAGGCGAAAGCGAAAAAGAATGATAAATATCTTCGTTCTTTCTTACATTGATTATTTACGTACCTAATGCAGTTTCATCTGGAGAAAGCCGTTCTCCATCACCCATCCCGCGTCTTCTCACCGCCGCGCAGGCAGAGAGCACTGCAGTGGTGAACGCCATGAGGGAGACAAAGAAGAAGAGCGAGGTAGCGCTACAGAAATGAGACTGAACACAACACAAGAACGGTGGTAGATTAGGGGGAGTGCTAGTTGTTACACTTTCTCGTTCCCTACGGAAGGGAAGAGACATCGGTAGATGAGAGGTTAGCTTACTGGCCTCTGACCTCCCCCTCCCCAGTACGCGAGTTCGATCCCGGACGAGGTGCTCGGGTTTTCGAAGGGCGGAATATACACAGTAGCCATGTCAAATTTGTGGCATGTAAACGAACCCTGACGGTATTTCCGGCAAAATTAAATCTCTTTGACAACATTCGCCCTAATGAGATCTCACTTTCCCCCAGACAGTTCGGATATAGTAACTGAAACCGACATCTGATGGAGAAAGTAAGAGTCTCATCTCAGGCGCAATTAGGGACCGCCCATGAGGTGTGTCTGCTCGATAAGGTCCCCAGACCCGTGTCGGAGATAGGCTTCTAAAGAAGCCAAAAACTCAGTGAAGGCAACAGGAAAGCAGCCTGAGTATTTCCTCACAAGAAAAGCCATCATGAGTCATCTAACTTCAGTACACGGCAGATATGACCAAAGAAAAAGGAGATGGAAGGGCATATCTCTTTCCCTTACCTGTCCGCTTGTCTATGTAAGCCAGGGCAAGCAGCAGAGAGGATAGCCACCGCCCAGACCCCGCTCAGGTGCACATGATCTGCGGATGTGGGTGCCACTCCCCGCGATCCGTGGAACCGCACCTCCTCCAGCTGCCGCGCACTACACGGGACCGCCTCCGGCCGCCAAACCGATCTTGCTTGCGAAGCCTCTCCTCACGGGCCACCGCTCCTTCAGCTGGCCGTCAGTTGGACACCGACAACAGATCTAGACGTCAGTCGGACGCCTACAACAGCGCTAGCCGTCAGTCGGACGCCTAGAACAGCGCTATCCGACTACCTCCGCGTAATTGCTGCTTCCTTGTCCTTCTCCCCCCACCCCCACCCAAATTTCTCCCCCAGAGTCGTCGCGACCCGCGCAGAATATTCAAGAGACACGCAACCATCACTTTTTTACTTTTTATTTAAACAAATCATTAGGATTTCCACTTTACGGGTGAGTATTAGCTTTTATGTATGTATAATAATCGATAGTGGCTCGAAGTTACCAGAAACTGTAAATTAGCACACCACCTTTTTCCCCTATGTATATCTATGATGATGTTAATTTTGTGAAATATAAGGTAAGAAAAAAGCATGTTAAAGAGTGAGAGGTGAGACAAAAATTTCTCTAGATTGTGGTGGAAGGGGTTTAATTATTGGAGAAGCAACGTTGATTTTTCGGAGATTAAAGTGATTGGTGCAAGGGACAGTTTGGGGGTTTGAAAAGAATTTGGACGATAGTAAGGAAATGTAATTTGTAATTGGTTCTATGTTTAGTTCTCTATGGAGTTATTTATTGGTTATATAACACGGGGCATTGATAATTGTACGAAGCATTTTATTTTGGAAGATTTGTAAGGGTTTCATAACGGAAGAAGCAGCACCTCCCCAGATTGAGATTGCGTAAGTTAATGAGGGTCTTAGAACTGATCTGTAAGAAAAAAAGAATTTTCAATTTTTAGAGATGACTTTTTATTAATAAGGGAATATACGTAATTTGAGTAGGGCTCCATATTTTTTTTGTCGAAGTTCCTTGAATTAATAGTGGGCTGTGTATAGCGGTGGAACTGTTGTTGTCTCCCTAAACTACTGCTTCTTGTGGACACAAACTAATATTAAGATTTGTATCAATCACTCTTCTCATATTTTTGCTATATATGTAATTAAGTTTTTCTTATTCCAAATTCCAAATTTCTAGCCCGATGGAACATTCTCCGTGGTAATACGGTTGTGTGGAAAATACATTCAGGATTGTTGAAAGACTACTACTATTACTGTACTTAATTATTCCATTGACTAGTTTATCAATGAAATCGAATCTATGTAATTACGCGCCTAAACAATGTTCTTAGGAATCTTGAGACACTTGATATACGTGTATACCAGCAGAGGTAATTTGAAGTAAACACATGTAAAATAAAGTTTTAATACAAGACTCTACCGATAGTAAAGGCAAGGATATTAACGAGTATTATGAGATGCCGAAGGAATCGAAAATGGAGCGTATTTTCAAAAAGTCTAATGCAGAAATGAAACGGGAAAATTAATGCAGGTGGTAGTGGCAGTAGTGGTATTAAGCAAACTCATTCGGGAGAGAGCAAGAATTACTTTTTCAGAGACATCAAAGAAGCAAATGTCAGCAACAGCACTAACCAATGTAATTACTTTGAACTCAGAGGGTCGATTATATGAGGCGATACTAACACGATAAATAATTATTTTCATTAAATAAAGAGATGGCATGGAAAAGGAGGTAAGCACAAATATATCCCAAAACCCTTTTTTGCATAGAAAGAGATCTATATTCCATTGCCAATAGTTTCACAACGTATGTGTCAGAGTTCCTGGTTTTAGTTCACAATTGCAACTCAAGATGGAGCTGGAGTAACTCCATCGCCGTTGGCAATAAAATTGGTGCAAGTGCCACTGCGCTGTATGTGATATATGTGTATGTGGTAACAAGCTATATGTGTATGTGGGATAAATATATGGTAGGCTGGGGAGGCAATAAAGTTGCTTCAAGTCATTTTAAGGTATTGTCTTCTCAGATCACTCCTAAATGAGAGATTTGGGTGACCACTGTGCTGGACAAAATAAGAACAGTATAGTTTTGATTGTTTTAATGTATCTCGTCCTTAACGGTTACTATTATTCCATATACCCTTAATTTCTGGCCTCCGCAAATTTCCATCTATCTTGCGATAGGGATAAGAGAGTGATAGAAAAACGAAAACGAATGTCAAAATGTATGGTACCGAAAGAAATATAGAATGTTATTATGGCAGCACGTCTACAAAATACATTGAAGATCGTAGCAATGAAGAAATGTGATTTTCTTGGCTGATCTCAGATAGTTAACACATTTTTAAACACAAGTGCTTTGCTAATAAGCAACACGTTTTACATCCAAGTTGCACTCACAGATTTGCGACTGCGAAGAATGGAAAATCTTTGATGTTTTTAAAAAAGAAAATTCATTCCATTCAAGAATATGGAAACTTGTCAAAATGATACAAAAGTTATTACATTTAGCGAAAAAAAACGATTTATTTGATACGTTGGAGTTTATCGACCCTGTCACGATTGTTCCAAGAAAAGTTGTGCAGCACATTAAGATTGTCTGGAGATTATATACACATACCCTGAATGCAGAATATTTCTAGATAAAACATTTTTAAGATCATGATTTCTAAGATTATGACTTTTTGGCTCTTTTACCCTTTTCCGAGTCAACTCGTCAAATATTTTCAGGGGAGGCAAAAATTCAGGGGAGGCGACACGTCGCCTTTAGAAACAAAATATGCTCGAGTTGAGTTCTACCATATGCATAAAAAATGGCTAGTTTGTGGTGAAAAAAATGAATTACGTAAGGTATAATCATTAAAGGCTTATTTTATAAGGTGCATCTCAACTCGAAACAGATCTCCATTCGCTAGCTATGCTTCTTAGTTGTTAGTGTCTTCAGTTATGCTCTCTTTTTAGCATTTACAGCACAAGATGTGATCTTTGAGCGCCTCGTGTAAACCCATTTGCAAAAGTCACATTTGTACATTTTACTAATATTTAAACTATCATCAAGATTAAACGAATCGAGATTTTCTAAAGTTACATTAATAGTACACAAAAATTGTCAGAATGTTAAGCAAAAAATCATTCCCTTTTACAATTACTCAGTTTTCCAGCGACTGAAATGAATGCAAGCCTGAATTGACGAAATGTAAATTTCCTGTTCACGTTCTCTTTATTGATATCATTCATTAATTTTGGACGTAAGCAAGGTCTGTGACAGAGGGTGGGTATGGGGTAGAATACAATCTCAAGTGAGAGCTAAGACAAACAAGGAAGATAAAGGGATCAAGAAAAACGTACTCGTAGAAACTCGGAATAAACGTGGAATGGCAGGCAACCAAAGCTCAGATATTTCTAGGATAGTCGGAGACCTCATGTAGATGGTTTTAGTGGTGGAGGTGGCTGTGCTGAGAGGTCAAGGCTTTAGTGTTGGTTTTGGTGTGTGTGTGTGTGTCTGTGTGTGTGGTGTGTGTGGTGTGTGTGTGGTGTGCGTGTGTGCGTGTGTGTGTGTGTGTGTGCGTGTGTGCGTGTGTGTGTGCGTGTGCGCGTGTGCGCGTGTGCGTGTGTGCGTGTGTGCGTGTGTGCGTGTGTGCGTGTGTGCGTGTGTGCGTGTGCGTGTGTGCGTGTGTGTGCGTGTGTGTGCGTGTGTGTGTGCGTGTGTGTGCGTGTGTGTGCGTGTGTGTGCGTGTGTGTGTGCGTGTGTGTGTGTGTGTGTGTGTGCGTGTGTGTGTGTGTGTGTGTGTGTGTGTGTGTGTGTGTGGATGTAGCTCAGAGATGACGTTCGTGCGTTTGGAGGTAGTTTTTGTGGAATAGTGGCGCCGTTAGGAGTGGTGGTGTTTGTTGAATGATAGTGTTGGGAGTTGGATTTGACTGATGTGTCGAGCATGTCAACTGCTATGGTTATTGGTCTCGTTAGTATAGTGAATGTTTTATTCTTGAAGATGCTGGGGTTCCTCTCTCGCTGGAGTGAGTGGTCCGGCACCGACCTATATGTCGGCTTACGGGTTTCTTTAAACAATTAATGTCCTGCGCTACACGCGCTCTCCAGCACAGTTCCTGCCTCAACAAGACATGCGCTCCAAATAGACCTCCAAACGTGCACGTACTCCATTAAGTGTAGGGTTATATGTGTGTATGTGAATGTGTGTATGACTGAAAGGAGAGGGGAGGGAACAAGAAAGAGGAAGTAAATTTAGCATCTGCACCGTGGCCCGTTTGTTAAGGTACTGCTCTGGCATTTATCCTAATATTGGAAAAATCCTGATCAGAGCAGACGGACGTTAGAATCCTCCTCCATATGATAGCTGAATGCGATCTTGCTAGTTTAGAAAAACTGCCACCGTAAAAATACGGGTCTGAACCATATATTTTTCCACTCAGAGTCCCTACAAAGTCAACAATACTACTGTCTATGAGCTAAATCAACAGATATAATGGTTATGGTGATGATAGTGTTGTTTTAGATGGTGGTGGGGATGTTGGTGAAGGTAGTGGGGATGTTGACGAAGGTGGGGATCTTGATGATGGTGATGATGGTGATAGTCATGTCATGGTAATAATTATGGTGGAGGTGTTGGTGCTGGTGTTGATGGCGATTATGATGGTCTTGATTTTGGGGTTGGGGTGGTGATGTGGTGGTGATGGTGGCGGCAGCGGTGTTGGTGACGTTGGTGGTGCTTGTGACAGTGGTGGTGGGGGTGAAGGTGTTCTTGGTGTGAAGATGATGTTGGTATGGGGGCGATGTTTGCATGGAGCGGTGGTAATGTAATGGAAGTGGTGTTAGCGATGTTGTAATGGTAATAGTGGTAGTGTAATGGGAGTGGTGGTCTAATGGTGGTTCAATGGTAATGGTGATAGTGTAATGGTAAAAGTGGTAGAGTGTTGCTCGCACAAATTTTCTTGATACACGAGCTTCCTAATGCTTGCCCACCGCTGTCCCGTTGAGATTATTAGGGTCGACACGGTACCGTACGTACTACATTAGAACACTACTATAACAACATTAGAAAGAAAACTATTAAACATTTCTCACAACAAAAGCAGAAAATAGAACAACTACATCATTCAAGCAACACCCAAAATGTGTCAAAACAGCGCCTGATTTCAGATTGAATTAACTTCAAAATTTAAAAAAAATACTTAGAGGTGGCATATTAAGATGGCACTTGCCTTATTTAAGACAGAAAACTACAAAAGAATTAATGATTTAGAAAAGTAAAAAAATAGGTTTTCCTAATGTTTGCCCATTCTGGCTCCCGTTAAGCTGTGACGTCCCCAGAGCCTTTCTCTCCCCGCACCCACCGCTATTGAATATCAAGACAACTTGCGCGTGTAGTAATGGTAGTGGTGGTGTAATGGCATTGGTGTTGGTGATGTTGCTGGCGGAGGTGGTGGTGCTGCCCCGACGGCCTCTACCTCTGGGCTGCGGCAGAGCTAAGAGATTGCGTGGCTGCTGTAAATCGTCGCTCGGAACGGGCGCCGGCGGAACACAGCAGCCGGTGCCCCCCTTCGCACCCCCTCCCACCCCCCGCCGCGCCCCGCCCCCGCCACACCCCCGCTCCCGACCCACCCAGCCCCCGCTCCCGCTCCCCCGGCCCGCCCCCGCCGCCGCCACGCCACGCCCCGCCTCCCTCTCTCGCCACACCCCCGCTTCCGCCCCGCCCCCGCTCCCGCCCCGCCCCCGCTTTTGCCCCCGGCACTCCCTCCCCGCCCCCCGCTCCCGCCCTCCCGCACCCACTCCCCGCCCCGCACCTGCTCCCCCCGCCCTGCCCCCTGCCCCCGCCCTGACCCGCCCCGCTTCTGACCCGCCCCCGCCCTGCCCCGCCACCGTTCCCGCCCCGCCCCCGCTCCCGCCCCGGCCCTGTTCCCGGCCCGCCCCCGGGTCTCCGCCACGCCCCGCCTCCCGCTCTCGCCACGCCCCTGTTTCCTCCCCACCTCGCCCTGGCTTCCGTCCCACTCCCATCCGCCTCGGCGGACCAGGCCCGCCCTCTCTGCCCCGCCCCGCCCCCTCGCTGACAGCGGCCGTCGTCGCGTTGGGGCGCAGCCAAGTGCCTCCGTATCTCGCCCCTTCCCTCCCCCTGGCCTCTCACTCCACACCGAAGTGACGTGGAAGAGACAATTGAAATCGCCCACACGTGCTACTATTGTGCTACTACTTTCTGTGAGCGGACCTTGCGGTCATAGTGGAGATAGAGTGGTAGCTGAAAAGAAAAAACAGCTCATGTGGAGGAATGATGGAATGTTGTGGAGGAATGATTACCATGTGGACTTCAACGAAAGATTGTAATGCTTTTAACAACGTCGCATTTACAATATCGCTAACAATGTAAATAATAATAAGCTAACGATGTAGATGGGTGATGTAGTATTGATGTTATTGTTCGGAAAATGAAATTAAATTTGTAAAGACGAGAAATATCGTAAGTCCTGCTTGATTTTACTGAAATGGTATTATTTCATAAAAAGCGACATGATTGGAAAACCTTCCTCCCTCGATAAGTAAGCACTAATGTCTGGTACTGGAATGACTAAATCGACTGCATTGCAGAAATATTGAAGATCTACTCAGAAATATTTTATTACATTTGGTACATTTAATATCATACTTTTAGAATTTGCACAAGTGACAAAAGTACTAGCAGCTGAGAAGTGTGACTATCGTTGCCGAAGGGTCTTCAAACAGACTGTCCGCGTCACGGTTACACTAACATAATCAAATCGCTTAACAATATTCATAGTCCTGGTCACAGCGGCAAAGTCCATAAATAATAAAATAAACACTGAGTGTATGATACATTATGAATTTTTTCGTATATTTATTTGCAACTAATTCATCCGGAAACATTTGGATAATTTACATAATTTGTAGATGTACTTAGAAGAAGTACTCGTCCGTTGATTTGATGTGAATTGATGTTTGAGTATCAAGCCTTATTCTGAACATAAAACACTGCACTGTAAAACATCGTTATGCTTATATAGAAACATGTTTAAAGAGAACCCTTAGCTTAAAGATAAGGAGTTGCAATGGCATTTCTTTTGGTTGTTCAATTCGGGCAAATTGTCACTAGTTTGATTTGACTTCTATAAATAGCAAACATTTGTCTGCATTCATTGCCAGTGACTACTGACTAACATGAAAACCCCACATCCACCCAACTGGTAATGAAGCTTTGATCAAAACGTCAAAAATGTTTCCTTTAATTAACTCTCGATCTTCCAGTAGTATCGAAAACCGAATATTGCTGTACAAATCAATTATTCAACCCACCCTCGCCTATACATGTCCAGTATGGGGTGGCGTTGCACCCAGTAACCTCCAAAAGTTTGTTGCATTCCAAAATAAGTTCTAAGAAGGCATCATGGTTTTATCCAAATTCCCAAATTCATCGCGAGCTAAATATGTCACTAAATGAACACCTCAGCAAAATAGTCGACCATTTCTATCAAAATCTTTACACTTCACCCTCTTCCTCAATACCTAATCTGGACCGTCGTGAATCATGGCTCCATATTAAATCAAGGTTCCCTAAGGATAGACTGAGACCATCGTAACTTGTTTCTTACACCCTTTCTAGCGCTACCTTCACTTTCAACGTTACACCTTTGATCAAACCTTGAAGCCTGAATAAATCTTCCAAACTTAGACCATGTTTACGAGAAGGAATGAATTCTAATTTGCTATCGATGGCCATATACAAAACGTTATAATATAAAATGTACTATTTTCAAACTCCTCGAGAGACAAAAATCTCGAAATATATATTATGTCGAATTATTTTTTGTTTCACCCTTTCAACATTTCAGGAACTATATTGATACTATGGATCAAAAATTAATATCTGTTTTGTATACGTTTGTAAGTTTTATTTACCTTAACTGGTTTGTATTCTATGCTGTTTATTGTGTGTTCCGGGAGTCTTAACAAAATGATCCAGAAACGTTAAAATATACTCGTACTTTTGTCAAATAAATTAATATTAACAAAATCCTATATATTACTTAAATAACATATTGTGTGTTATCGAAAACGTTTTATATATGCAGATATTTTTTATTAAGCTGATATGAATATCTGTTTTGTACGTTTATATGTTTTGTTTATCTTAAACGTTTTGTATTCTATGTTGTTCTGTGCCCTTCGCACAGAAATGTGCAATAGGTGAATCCTTTAAACAAAGAAACTTGATTGAAATATTCAAAGATTTCTTCCGGGCTGAAGGGCCGTGGTCCATTGGAAAACATATTCCCAGACGGCCCTTCAGCACGAAAGAAATCTTTGACTACAACTCCGGCCGTGAAAGCCTACATTGTTTTATTGACTGAAGTATGTCTTGGCTTTGCCCCTTATTTTTAATTTTTTCGAAGTGGGGAGGGGCTACGTTTGAGCATAGCCCCGGGACCAAAATTGTCTAGCTCCGGCACTGGGTACGCACTACGTATTCGTTTTGGAGCCACTGCGTAGGAGGAAACGGGGAATAGCTACAACGCTGAAGACTGCTACGGATGCAACTAGGGCTTCGGCGGCGTCCGTGCCTGAGTTATGGGCGCGCGGCGCCCTATTTGCAGGC
This sequence comes from Teleogryllus occipitalis, assembly GCA_011170035.1. Lineage (NCBI taxonomy): Eukaryota > Metazoa > Arthropoda > Insecta > Orthoptera > Gryllidae > Teleogryllus > Teleogryllus occipitalis. The sequence goes on along the minus strand of BLKR01004197.1, from coordinate 27,680 downwards.
GTTTGGTGCTTCCTCACGCTCAGGCGTCCACGGATCGACTCGCTGTTCTCAAGACTCAATGCGCGGGAAAGATATAGGGCCGCGAGGAGACGTAATAATTTTAAGTAACGAGAAGCCGCACAAAGCCCTCGGGAGGGGGCCCGCGCGGTGCGGCGGCGTCGAAGGCAAGAAAAACCGCCGCGCAGATAAGGATTACTTCGTATGTCACTGGTGAAACAACGTGGAAGTTACAAACGCGACACGGCTGTCTCCGAAATGGGCTGTGGGATGATCTTAAATCTAGACTAATTCGTATTCAAATTTGCCTTCCAGAGTTGGGTGTGGTTTAAGAGATGTCGCTTTTTCAAAAGTTTCTCTGCCGTTGCGTTTCGTTCAAAATATCATAACAGTTGATTAAATAAGTATTTTGAGATAAGTTTGGTTTGTTTTCCTAACGCTTTTCAGATGGAAAATCAACTTGTTGTTTACGCTGTTTTGAAAACAAAACTCAGAGTCAAAACTCATATTGAATTGTGGACCTGTCTTCAAAAAATTCTAACAAGTCTGTACTCAAGTAAAGAGACACATCTAGAAACTAATTTTGTTTAAATAGCGGCCAAATAGCAAATATTTTGCACAACAATTCGTGAATTATTTTTAAGAATTGTTAAAAGATAGTATTTTTTTCTTAACGTACATGTACTTTATACCAATAAATGATGGTTTTGGGGGATTTGTAGTAAGGAAGTCTGTAAATTAAGGGACATTTGAAGAAATTAGCTTGAATATCGATTAAATCAACGTACAGTCTTCTTTATGTAGCATATTCTTATTGCATGTAGCCTGGTGCATTGTATGACAAAAGTATTTAAGAACAGATTGACCTAAATGAAATAATATCAATAAGGAAGTAGAGAATTGTCATTGCTTTATTCAAAAGTGAAATAAGTGAATTAGTTGATAGTTAAAATAATTAAAAAATACGTGAGAAATAATTATTGTAAATGTAAATCAAGAACGAGGTGTGTCAACGACAAGCTAAACGTGACAATAAGTATCTCTAATAAAATATCGAGGGTGAGTTATGTTCTCGTCTAAAAAATTAGATGAACGGCGCTTAAAGTGCTCTTTTGATGGAACCAATAATTCTGGAGTTGGTTCCCTGCCCTTGCAGAAACGTCTAAGGTCACGGGATGACAAATTCAGTCGATGAACTCAAGCTCAGAACAAGAGCCTACACCATACTGACTCCAGCCTTTCTGCCTTCACCCGCGCCCATTCATCCGCCATCTTTCATCCGCCACACTTTACCCACCATCTTTCACCCACCACGCTTCGCCAGTCACCCATCACTCATCACCCATCACTCCCACCCCCACCCATCACCCACCACTCATTACCCATCACCCACCACCCATCGCCCATCACCCATCACCCATCACCCATCAACCATCACCCACCACCCATCACCCACCACCCTTACTCATCTCGTATTCCATCTTCTTTCCCCACCTCCCAAATCTGTTTCCTCTTTCCACATTTCCCTATGCTAATAGCTCTGCTTCCCTTGCATCTGCCCCACATTCCGTTATGCTGAATTCCAATTTTGTCATGTCTAGCCCGCCCTCCTCTGCTGTGGCTCGCCTGACCTGAATCTACCAGCGACTGTTTGATCCAGCTGGAAATAGATTCCTCATTCTTCTCTAGTCCACCGTTACCTTTCCCTACTTTATCACAGCCCACCCCCGGAAATTTTTCGTAGTTTCTCCGATCAACACCAGAAGAATGCCGGAGCAGTGCCCTTATAATCGGGCCACGGACCGCGCAATCGTTCCTTCCCCTCCCTTGCCCTATCCTCTCCCCTTACATACACACACTAACATGCACTACACTACCACATATTCCGGAAGACCGCTCGAGAGCTTAGAGCTGGTCCCGGCTGGCGCGGTGCCCCGCTGGTGGGAGATACCTGGTTAAGGGGAAACCTCGCTTGACGGTGGGTCGCCGCTGGATATCACCATTCAGGGCAAAATCACCACCATCTCTCGAGGAAAAAACCTTCACTACACTTACGGGACTAATGATCTAAGCTGTTTACGCACATGGAATCACTAACCAACCAACCAACCAACTAACGAACCAACTAACCAACCAACTAACCAACCAACTAACCAACCAACTAACCAACCAACTAACCAACCAACTAACCAACCAACTAACCAACCAACCAACCAACCAACCAAGCGCACCGTACCCCTTTCGCTTTCCCATGTCGTGCCCCACCCTGACCTGTCGCAGAGTGTCCTGGGCTGGCGTCTGCTCTGCCCCTCCCATGTTCCCCCCAACCCTTCCGCCGCCGCGACTCCCGCACTCCCTCGCGCTGCTCCTTGCTGCGCCGCGCCGCGCGCCAGCCGGCGGGGCGCTCGGTCGAAGCGGCGCTCGAGCGTGAAAGACAAAAGGGGAGGCGATAAAGCACGGCGCGCCGAGTGGGGCAGGGGCGGGCCCGGAGACGCGGCTCCAGCCAGCCATTTCGGGCACTTTCCTCAAAAGAATTGCAGATGCGATCGACGCGAAAATGACGCATTACCCGAACCAACACCGCGACCCCACTCTCTTCTCTCACCCCAGGCTCTGTCTGTCTCCATTCCCACCGCACAGACACCCTCGTTGACTTGCCAATAACGCCCTACCGCATTATTCGCGACTAGACGGATCTTACCTCTGCAACCAGTGAGGATCATCATTGATCGTTGTTATCCTCTCCAACTGCAACCGCTAAATTCTTATAAATCATCATATGCCTCTGTATCCGTTTCTTGGCGAGGTCAATGTTTTTGACGGTTCAATTACAGCTATTCCGCAGTCATTGCCTCAGCCTTTACTATCGTTGCGGTGATTTCCGTTTTACATACTTCTTCACCAGTGCGAGTTCCTTAGTTTATCTTCCCGAGTTTATCTTCTTTCCAACTATCTGCACGCAACTGCTGTAGTTACCGATTCACGTACTTTAAGTTTCATTTTTCTCTCCTGGGTAATTTTTTCTCCTCGGCTGTTAAAACTACCCAGAACGTTTTCATGATCTCCTCTCTGTAACTCCAGTAGCTTTCCACTCCATCACCACAGGCGCCTTTTCACTTAGACGTTTTGAAATATCCGTTCCCCTTTGACAGAGTTCTCGCTGGCGCGCTATCACCTCGGAGCAGCTACTTTCTTCCTCGCAAATTCCGTCACCAACGTCTCCAGACACCATATCGAGCCAATACCGACGTCACCGCTCGTCCCATCGGTCTGCCGCCCCCACCCGTCCCTTCCGTTCGCCGTCGTCGTCGGCCGCTGTCGTCGCCGCCACCTTCTGCTTGCAAATTGGGCGTGAAACCGAATTGCTCACGGACGATGGCGCGCAGGGTAATTGGACAGGGGACGCGGCGCGTCTCTCCGCCGCGACCCGGCAAAAATCTCGCAGGCGCGGGCGCCGGCCCAGCGCCTGTGTAGCGTCACGTTGGCGGCCGTGGGTGGGAGGAGGAGTGGAAGTATCGCATACCTGCGGGATGAATAGCCTTGGCGCCCCGGCGTTGGGATATATTTAGACCGAGTGGACGCCAGCTTGACCTGGAAGGTCACGTGGTAGACGCGAGCCTCCCTCCTACACCAGGGACGGTCACGTGACTGCTACACTCTAGGTATAAAATCGAGCCGACAAGCTCACAGGGAGGTTTTGTTTTGGAAACCTCGCGCGATGCGCAAAACTTTACGCCCAGGCTGGAGCGTGTCGTGCCTCTTGCACAGTTGACGAGGTCAGAGGAGGCGGGGCCTCCTTAACTATGTGGGGTATCAACAGGGAAATACTCAAAAGTGTGTAGTTTTGGAGCAGAATTTGAGGGGAAAAAAGGTACTCGAGAAATAAGAATCCTATCAAAACTTCTTTGTAATTATTTTTTTAAAAGACATGGTGAATCTATGTGAAGATGTATCGCATGGGATAACAGCATTTGGCGCTGCGGCGGCAGTGGTTGTAACGACGATGGTGGAGGAGTATAAAAATATTAACAGCATAAAGATTTAATGTTTCTTAAAATGCACACGAGACATGCGTGAACATGTCTTTGAAACAGAATTGAAATACGAAAGCAATTGACTTCGAACTTGAAAAGTCGTTAACATTAAACTGTTTACTGAAATAAATTTGCTGACAGTAATGATATATTAAATACTAGTGAAAGGTGAGTCGGTGATACCTTAAGATAAGTGCAATTAATGAGGATCGTATCACATTCATGAACGATTTTCAACAAATGGGCACTGATTGTCAACTGTTAGAATGCCATTTAGACGTTTCAAAATAAAGTAATGTCACAGTACTTCTAGACTGTAATGACTACTTCGGATTTAAGAACACAACTTCTTGTACATTTACAAGACTGCACAGAGTATTAATGATTACATAACAGAAGTGCGATGGATGAAGTGTTAGTGCTCACGCAAGAACACAGAACGGCCGCGAAGACCTCGGAGTCTGTGCGTCGCAGACGAAAGGTACTGCTTCCCGAGTTGAGTATGAATAATTGTGAGCTCGACACGAATCGATAATTGAGACAAAGGAATAACGAGTGGGAGTCACCGCCGCCACCACCACCGCTACCGCCACCGCCTTCACCACCACCTCCGTCACCGGGACAGACACCACCACCGCCACCTCCGTCGCTATCGCCGTAACCGCCACCGCCACCGCCACCGCCACCGCCACCGCCACCGCCACCGCCACCGCCACCGCCACCGCCACCGCCACCGTCACCGTCACCGTCACCGTCACCGTCACCGTCACCGTCACCGTCACCGTCACCGTCACCGCCACCGCCGCCACCGCCACCGCCACCGCCACCGCCACCGCCACCGCCACCGCCACCGCCACCGCCACCGCCACCGCCAATGCCACCGCCACCGCCACCGCCACCACCACCACCACGTCGCCTTCACCGTCACCGCCGCCGCCGTCACCTTTGCCACCGCCACCTTCGCCGCCGCCACCACCGTCACCGCCGCCGCTACCACCGCCCCCACCACCGCCTCCATCTCCACCGCTGCCACCGCCTCCATCGCTCTCTCCCGCGAGAGCGCCACCCGCCTGGTCGCCCTTTCCGCTACAAACGAAGCGACACTAGCTTCACTTGAGTGGCGGAGATGGGGCGGCTGCGAAGGAGAGCGGGGTGGGACGAAGGTGGCAAGAGGGCGCGTCGACGTCCCTCCGACGGTAGCGCGCCATTGCTAAGGGAAAGCGAGGCTTGGACGGAAAAGGGGGACGAGCGAATGGGTTAGGCGGAGTAGATGGCGGGGGGAAACGGGCAGATTGCAAAAGAAAAATGATAGATTGATCGACTGTTAGTCACTCCGGGCCCGTCAACTACTAGGGTCATTAGTCCCGTAAGTGTAGTACTTTTTTATCGGGGGTCGTGGTGTTCTTCTCCTGCTGGATGACGAGATTCGGCGCCTGTCGACTAGAGGGATTTTCCCCAACAAGGTATCTCTCATCATCTGGGCACTGCCCTAGCCGGGACAAGCTCTAAGCTCCAGTGCTAAGAGGTAGGTAGTAAGGAGTGTCCCCCGGCATGTGTTATAGTATAGTGCATGTTAGTGCAAGTGTATATGGTGTGAGAATATGACAAGGAAAAAATGAAGATGGCGCGTTGTTCATGGCCCGTTTGGTAGGGTACTGCTCCGGCATTCGCGTGGTGTTGATCGGCGAAACCACGGAAAACTACCGATCAGAGCAGCTGGCCGCTAGAATTCTTCTCGTCCAGACAGCGACTGAATTCGACCTAGCGAACAAGCTAAGGTCAAAAATCCTGACACCATCGATACTCGAAACTAGGACCTCCGGATCAAAGGTGCTCAAGACATTAGTTGCTCCCCTGAGTCACCTCTCCCGCTAGAAGGAAAATGAGGCGAGGCTGATCGAAGGGAGGCGAAGGCGGAGAAGAGGTTTGGAAATGGTACGGTGAAGTGCGGAACAAAACCAGGCTGGTGCTGAGTGCTGGAGGAGGGAGGCGCGCGATTCAGGGGGGGGTAGCGCAAAGCGCCATCGTGAGGGCTGGTTTGAACGAGGAGAGGGCGGGACGAGAGCGGGAAGTAGATGGGGTGAGAGAAGGATGACGGGGGCGGGGAAGGTGCTCGAGAGATTTGGGAGGTTTGTGAGTGCGAAGAAAGAGCGGAAGGAATGCGTAGAGAGAGTGGGAGCGAGCGATAAGAGTGCAAGGCGACAGCCTGAAGGAATTTCCAAGAGGCTTCGTCACCTATTTCATCGCATTCTCTGTTTTAATGCGCTCCATTCTACTCAACAATACAGTTGCAAACAGTGAAAGACAGAACAAGTTTATGTGGTCGTATGGTAGACCACCCCGTGTACAGTACTATTTCAAGCTACCAAGCCTGTATTCTTTTTGAAGATTTACTGCATTAAGAATTGGTGTTCTTGTCTAATAAGAAACACATCCTTATTTCCAATCTTACAATATTTAACAAGAAGAGATTTTATAATTTCGGTTAATTGATTGATCGTTAGTGATTCCGAGTGCTTCAACTATACGAGCTACTTACCCCCAACTATTTGAGTCGCGATACCTAGTTGGGAAAAACCCCACAATCCGACGGTAGATCTCGCCATCCACCGAGGCAAGATCATCACCTCCACCATCACCACCTCCCAAGAGAAACTTGATTGATTGTTTGATTGATTTTTTCGTGTTTCCGGGCGCGTCAACTGCTTTGGTCATTAGTCCCGTTAGTGTAGTGCATGCTTTTTTGTCGGGAGATGGCGGTGAACTTCCCCCGCTGGATGGCGAGATCCGGCGCCGACCTACCGTCGGCTAGCGAGGTTTCCCCTAACCAGGACTCTCCCACCAGCTGGGCACCGCCCCATCCGGGACAAGGTCTAAGATCCCGACCGGTCTCCCGGAATATGTGGGTGTGTAGTGCATGTTAGTGTAAGTGTGTGTGTAAGGGGAGAGGATAGGACAAGGAAGAGGGAGGACAGATCGCGCGCGGTCCGTGGCCCGTTTGTTAGGGTACTGCTCCGGCATTCGCCTGGTGTTGATCGGAGAAACCACGGAAAATCGCAAGAGAAAAACATGCACTAAACTTACGGAACTAATAACCTTATCAGTTGTCGCGCCAGGGCTCAGTAGTAATCAAACAGTCATTCAACCGTCCCGTGCATCCTTGGATGTGTACAGAAAACGCAGAAAGGCGCGTATTCGTGGGAGGCAGCGCGTCGTGTCGTGCCGCGCCGCGCCGCCAGTCGTCGTCCCGAGGCCGCCTGCGCGTCGCTGCGCGCCTCGCGCTCCATTAGCATTTCGTCTGCAGCGCGCGCTCAAATATTTGAGCAGCGATCGGCTCCGGCCAGCGCGCGCGCGACGCGCAGGCGGAGGCGCTGGCACGGACGAGGGCGGAGGCGATGGCGGAGGCAATGACGGAGGCGATGGCGGAGGTGCTGGCACGGACGAGGGCGGAGGCGATGGCGGAGGCAATGACGGAGGCGATGGCGGAGGTGCTGGCACGGACGAGGGCGGAGGCGATGGCGGAGGCAATGACGGAGGCGCTGGCACGGACGAGGGCGGAGGCGATGGCACGGTGAGGGTGGAGGCGATGGCACGGACGAGGACGGAGGCGATGGCACGGTGAGGTGGAGGCGATGGCACGGACGAGGGCGGAGGCGATGGCGGGCAATGACGGAGGCGATGGCGGAGGTGCTGGCACGGACGAGGGCGGAGCGATGGCGGAAGCAATGACGGAGGCGATGGCGGAGTCGGTGCTGGCACGGACGAGGGCAGAGCGATGGCGGAAGGCAATGACGGAGGCGATGGGGGAGGTGCTGGCACGGACGAGGGCGGAGGCGATGGCGGAGGCAATGACGGAGGCGATGGCGGAGGTGCTGGCACGGACGAGGCGGAGGCGATGGCGGAGGCAATGACGGAGGCGATGGCGGAGGTGCTGGCACGGACGAGGGCGGAGGCGATGGCGGAGGCAATGACGGAGGCGCTGGCACGGACGAGGGCGGAGGCGATGGCACGGATGAGGGTGGAGGCGATGGCACGGACGAGGGCGGAGGCGATGGCGGAGGCAATGACGGAGGCGATGGCGGAGGTGCTGGCACGGACGAGGGCGGAGGCGATGGCGGAGGCAATGACGGAGGCGATGGTGGAGTGGCACGGACGAGGGCGGGAGACTGGTGGATGAGGTGATGGTGTGTAGTCCGGGCGGAGAGGGCGAAAGTGGTGGGTGAGAAGGAAGCAATTGTCTGGGGGCGTGAGGCCGGGAGCGGTGGCTCAGTGCATGAACTAATGTCATTGCAGTGCCTCTGACCGGGAGGTTCTAGGTTCGAGTTTCGACGGTGGCAGAATTTTCGGCACTAGCTGTTCAACTAGATCGAATTCAGTCGCTAACTGGGGGAGCATTCGCTAATTCAATTTAATCGCTAATTTAGTAGTTAATTCACTCATCATTGTTACAAGTCATTGAAACAGATATAAGAAGCATTTTAAATATTGCATATTTTATTTCAACTACATCTTCATCGTGTTATTTTTGATTGGTCATGGTAGAAAATTGTCACTTATGACACTTTCAAAATATTTCTCAACACTCTTTGCTTACCATACAGCGTATCGGGCAGCGCCAGGTCTGGCTTTTCAAACGAAGTACATTTTTTTTCAATTTATTGGTTTTGATAGTAGATACATAGATTAGTTATTAAAAACTTTACATATGCATGGTTGTTTTTATTAACTAACTTATAATTGACTTATAATTGATTTAAAATTAACTTACAACTATTAAAATGGGAGAGGAATCCCACGAGGGTCCTCTAATAAGGTTCTAATTCAGCGAATTTGATGAGAAATGAGTGATAGGGATATTTATTTGTAATTCTGGTTTGATGAATAGGATTTCACCGAGTCTGAAAGGCACCAGGGAAGGGATTTGATTAAAGGCGAAGTAAAAGTTGGTGGACAGGTAATTTATGTGCTGTGATAACGGTTCGAGGTTAAATTCCTTATGGAGTTGGAGATTGGAAACGAACCGTGGGGCGTTGGCTATTGTTCTAAGGAACTGATTCGGTATTACTTGAATTTTGTCAATGTTGGTTTTGGAGGCGTTAATCCATATTGGAGGCGTTAATCCATAATCCGTATCGTAGCAAAGGTCTAATGACTGTTTTGTATATTAATATGGCGGACTTGAATGGTACCGAGCTATTTCTGTGAATTAATGGTTTTAGCTGCAGTATTTTTCTAAAAATTAGTTTCAATCGAAGTACCCGTGTTGTGGTCACGTGTTTTGTTTGTAGCTGATGCTGCACAGAACGAGCAAAAATCGATGCGCCGGAGCAGCTCATCCATGTCTTTGCCTTATGATGAGAACTATTTCGTTGCGCTCCGGCCCTTTTACGAGCTTCCTGTGTCACTGCCCGTCAACTGCGTTCTGGGTTACATCCTACTCTTTCTCTTTACTCTTTTCTTTTTTGGTTGTGCGCCTCGCTCGATGGAAACCTCTGCTAACAGCATGACTTCGTGGCCGAGGGTTTTGTACTGCGTACGTGATAATCAGGATCTGTATTCGTTATTGAAAATAACTTTTTCATTTATTTTCCTTCTTTTCTACATTCGCCTTTCGGGGTTTTTGAATAATATATGCTACAATAAATTTATTTGGTCTCATCCCCAAACAAATGCACCCCTTAACCATAATTATATCTCTCAAATATTCCAGATATAATTATGAAATTTCAAAATCGATTAGGTTTATATTGAAAATAAATATATCCATACGTAATAGTATAGTTGAAAGTTTGTTACTCTGTATAACGTCTTCTGAAAGTGTTTAAAAAAATTCAAATGCATCGTCTGTTTTTGAATGAGCTGTGTTAACGCCCAAAACACAACGTAATAATGAATCCATCCTTTTGTGACATTTCTTAGCGACGACCGCGTTTATTTTGATAGTGTAATGATAATAACGCTGAAATATTAAAACGTTAACGTGTACAATTAACAGAAATTCGCATGAAAAGCAAACGACTTACTAATAATAACACAACGTACTTTCAAACACACTACAATGATGAACGATCCATGAACATGAGTCAAAGCCAGTTATTGTACTGCGCAACCATTACTCGTACAAAAAATGACAATGTAAAAGTTTATTTTTTAAATTATGAAAACGTTAAAAATAGAAAAAAACACAATTTTAATTTATTTAAAGCATAATTTCTGTCCTCTTCTGAAAATGGCATCAAAATAATGAGGCCTGTAAAAAAACTCTAATTAAAAGTTAAAACAATAACAATTTGTTTTGGTGACCTTTTTATATTCAAGGAAATTATTAACTTGTGCAGTACAATAAAACATATCCCAATTACGAATTGGAATTAAATCGTATTATTTTTCCAGAAAATAATTGTTTTCACCTGATGAGATGTCCATACACAGTCGACTCCGGTTATAGTGACCTTCCGGGGACTAACGTGTACGGTTCACTATATCAGAAGTTCACTATATCCGATTATGTTAAAATTAAATTGAATTTCTCCACAATGATTGATTATATATACACACAGACAAATTCATTAACAGCACGAACTGATAATTTCTATACTTTTATTTTTCCTTAAAAAATCAATTATTTTCAATTCTTTGCTTCGTACATTTTTTTATTAGTCATTTCTCTAGATGCTTCTCCAGAGTTTGTGTCCTTTCAATACTTTATTCTGCATTGTCCTCTGTCTCTAAGCATCGTAATGCAGTCTTGACACCTTCTAATGCTTCTTGCACTGTTGGAACCCCATCCCACTCTCCGAAGGCCCTTTTACTCAACTAATAGCACGCGAGATCCAATTATTAATTTCCAGAATTTATTTCTACGTTCACTTTAGCCGAAATTCAGGTTCACTATAACCGAATCTTTGTATGCTTATTTGCAATGTAAGTGAAACGGGACTAGTGACTTTAGTTCATTATAACCGAGGGTTCACTATATTCGAGGTCACTATAACCGGAGTCGACTGAAAATATTTAGAATATTAATCTGCAACGTGACAGTATGTTGGTTTGCGCGTATGTGATTCACACACATAATATAGTTTTATAGACAATTCAAGTAGAATTTGGTTTCGAATTCTGAATTATAACGACCCCAACAGCAACTTGAATATAACGAAGGCTTTATTGAACAAAACTTCAGTTTCTTGCAAAGCCGAATGTATACAAAAAATGAAGACTGGGAGGAAATACTATGTAAGACGCATATTAAGTCGTGTATTCACTATAAATTACATTTTCAATGCTTTTTTATTTATTTATTTATTTATTTATTTATTTATTTATTTATTTATTTATTTATTTATTTATTTATTTATTTATTTATTTATTTATTTATTTATTTATTTATTTATTTATTTATTTATTTATTTATTTATTTATTTATTTGTTTATTTATTTATTTATTTATTTATTTCTTTATTTATTTATTTATTTATTTATTTATTTATTTATTTATTTATTTATTTATATATTTATTTATTTATTTATTTATTTATTTATTTATTTATTTATTTATTTATTTATTTATTCATTTATTTATTCATTCATTTTTTTATTTGTTGCGTCTACACCTTGACGCAACGCGTCTCCAAGCCCCTTAAGGGGCGTTGAGCGCTTTGCACTTCTCGGAGTAATCATCCATTAACGTGCTTTACTTTTAATATTAGTCAAGTCTCGTCACGTCGCAGTCAGTCAGTGCCTTTTATCCCTTCGGCCAGGGGCTCGACGGCGTTAGATCCCGGGGTTCCTGGCCGGTCACCCAACCACGAACCCGCGAGTCTCGAATGCGCTTAACCTTCGTGACTTCACGGAGCGTAGTAAACGCATTCGGCTGGCGCCGCCGCTACAAATAGTATTATTTTATTTCGAAATCTTCACTACCCTGGTATAATTTGGCAATAATGAAAGATCTTCGACACACATTCGTATTCACAAGAATGTTCTCAAACCGCCGACCAATTGCAGCCACACAGGGACTTCCTACTAGAAAGGCCACCTTTACACGAAGAACTCATCAAATGTACATTTTGTTTCAACAAACGTAATATAAAATGAAAACAAATTCTCCAAATATCATAAACAATGCACTGAATATCGCCAATAATTGACTGAACTTGTGTACTTTCAATAACAAGCGAAAATCATAAAAATACGTTGCAGTGAGTTAGACGAAGACAGAATATGGGTAATCCCCTGAAATTCCCTTCGTCGCCGCGCAGCCCGACAGTGCCACCCGCCTGGTTGCCCAACAAAAAGGCCATATGTTCCACGTGTTAAATGGAAGGGCCAAAGAGTAAGAACAGTAAATCCATTCATACAGCCAAGAGCCAAGAACGTGGTGCAATCCCTGGCAAGGCACCAGACACCGGAGGGAGCGACAGTTTTTGGTTTCAAAATGATTTCATATACATCGATATTGCTGCAATATCTTCAATAATGAATGTTTTAAAAGGAAAATGAACATTCCCAAGATATTAGATATTTTTCATTTTATGGGGTTTGTGCAACCTAAGCACGAACCGCCACTGTAGCTCCCTCGCGTCAGTGTTCTTATGATGCATATCCCTTCCCACGACGTCACAGTATAATCAACCAATGGTAATCATTTCAGAATACGTGAACAATGAGTACTTTAATTTCAATATTCTTCAGATGGACGAAATCCCCCCCCCCCTGCGCTGCCTCTACAGGACCAGCAGCGTATAAGCGACTGACAGTTATCTCGCCACGTGCGGTGGTACGTCATATGACCTCCTCTGAAGCAATCAGCTTGCGAGAATTTGTTTACTTTCTCACTGCCAGCGTTCCGTGTTGCCTCACAACTGATTCACAAGAAGTCGGTAGGCGACAAGGTTCGGCTGTGGCGAAGGTTATAAAAATGATATCGAGACGTGTCGTCGCCTGTCAGTAAGTGTAAATGTTTTCAAATTTCATTTATCTGTGATGTAGGCGGTGCCATGTGCGTAGTAATGTGTGGCAACAGCGCATCGAACTGTCAGAGTCGCTTATACGCTGCTGGTACTGGAAGTCGGTTATACCACGAATATCGTTTCAATTCGCTAGTACCATTAAAAAAACAAGGGGTTTTGATTACAGATGCACGTAGTAGTATCGCAATTGACCACCTTTGGTGAAGTTTCTATAGTGAATTTTCGTGTCAAAGAGTAAAATGTGTTGGTGCGTGCGGGTGCCACCAGGGCGCTCTGGAGGGCGCGCGGGGGGCTGTGGGTTGGCGCGGCGCAGTGCTGGGCCCACGCGGCCCGTCAAAGTGACTTTTCGTCCCACGAACAGCTGCACCCCTCCTCCCCCCCGTCACACCCATTCGCCGCCCACTCGCGACTCGACTCGCCTCCACCGGCGGCAGTTCCTGCTCCACGTGACGAGACGAGAATGATGCGCGTTCCGTCGCTTACAAAGAAGTGGGGAACGTGCCAACCCTCCCTCTTGGGTACACCGACCCTGCATTGATCATCTCTTTTTTTATTTATTTTACGTAAAAAAAAAAAACAGTTACAACTGCGTATGACGTGCTATGGGGAAAAGTGAATTGTGTGCACATTTTCAAAATTCTGTGATCCCTTCACTAAGTCATATACTACTTAAATTTTGAAAGAAAAGAAAAAAGAAAAGAAAAGAGAAAAGAAAAAAAAACTCCCATGTAATAAAATCTATTTTCAAGGATAAATAAGATAATAAAGAAATAAAATTTCAAGGATAATAAATAAATTTTGGCTCTTATCCATGTTGTCCTTCGGAATAATACTTCCTGCCGCGACAACATGGAAACGATAATTTAAATAATTGTATTTCCCACTGAATTCTAGAAGACGTGCACAGAAAATGAAGTTACATTTATGTCCAGAAGCAAAACAAGGGGCCATCTTAGCATTTGCTCAATGGATCAGGGAAACTGGACGAAAATCCTGATCGAGATGGGGGTCATTGACCCGGAGGCTGTAGTACAATAGTTGTTACAGGTTGTTTATACACATTTACACAGTCCAAATGGTAAATAATGCAGTATGTATCTTCTCACCTAGTGGACTAGAATGAAACCAGCAAGATGCTTAAGAGGAAATTTACATGTGGCAAGGAGAACTCGACGATTGTAGTAAATTAGACAAATTCCAAAACAAACCCGATTTTATGTTTTCATTAGTCATACTAGAATGAGCGAACCTAATGAGACGCGAGGCTGAAATGTACCACAGTGTCATGTGTTCATCACATGATACCACGAATGTCCTCATGATTCCGGAATAAATCCTCGCATGTATTCGTGTACTCTCCGTGTTCCCTACAAGATCCGCTACATATTTACTCATGTTCATCACAGGTCTTCATTAGTTTCCCCAATTGTTTCCACATGTTTTCTCAAATGTTGTCCGAGTGTTTTACCACGCATTTCCCAACATATTTTCCCAAACTATCCCACAAATATTTCCTTAATTATTTCCTCAAATGTACCCGGATATCTGCCCTTGTTACCTGCAAACCCGCATTTTTTAATCTGGAAGTACAAAATCTTAATTTAAGTGGTTTTAACAATTTTGTCTTACTGTAATTAAAGCATTGTAATCGCGCGCCGGAAATTAGTGATTTTTCGCCTGAAAAACTTATTTCCAGGCCCTGATGACAAAACAGTACATAAACCTTCTTCCTGTATGTAGTAAATGACTTCCACTAACACTTTGTATCGTCAGAATCTAGGTTTTGTGAGTGTTTGATTCCGAAAAATCGATTGACGTGAAAACGTCTGTCTGCGGCTAATAATTGCGTCTACTCTAAACCGTTAAGACGATATTCTCCTCGAGGAATGTCACATCTCATTTTTGTTGAAATCCCCGTTTTTTCGAAAATTTCAAAAGTTCAATTTTTAATGTGGGTTCCTATGAATATAATATTGAGGGTTTATTTCCTTAATGAAATATGTTGTTCAAAGATGTTGAAAGAAGATCATTTACACCTTTTCGAAAATATAAGTAGTTTTCGCTTAATTTTGCGTAAAATAAAGGAAATTTTTCAACAATTATTCCCTCAAAAGAAAGCCGAAAGCGATTTCAGAAATTACAGTGATTATGTTAGTTGAGTTATGTTATATAACATCTTGGTAATACCGTGTCTAAATCTTAGTAAACATTTATTCAAAAATTTAACATTTTTCTTTAATAGATTTACGGATGATGTGAATGATAATAACTGCTTTACCAGAACAGAGCCCCAAATCCATACGAGAATTGTATTCTTTCTTTTTTTTTGTTCAATTTCAAATGTATGTTGGAATAAGGAACAATTATCTATATTTCAAATTCAATTTCACCAAAATAAATCAAATTTAATAGCATCTAAGAGTCAAGATATACCTTATTACACTGAAGTACTATATAAATTCAACTGCTTTACACCACATACTTTTTAGGTAACTTGCTAAGAAACGTTTTCACAAAGTTTTCAAAAATTCTTTTAGTTGTGTGAACGCCATTCGTCTTCAATATCTCCATATACTCTTAACATTGTTGAAAGGAATTGTGCAAGGAACTATAATTATGTAATTGTTTTAAAGTAAGTATAGGAACATAAAAATTCACTATTTCATCATTTATTGGCATGTTTCTTGTAACGTCTGTTTTTTACAAAGCTAATTTATAATCACGTGCACAAATAATGTTATAAGGCAAATAACTAAATTTTCAGTACATTACTGGTCCCTTTGTTGTTAATACTAAACGACTTCAGTCTCACTTCAATGGAATATTTTAGAACAAAGAAAATTACCTGAAACATTTGTATCTAGTATATTGCAGGTGTCAAACTGTTCTGGAATAATGCACTTTAAATTATTTTTCACTTCTATTAAATATGAAACACTGTATCTTAGAAATTGGCAAGACATACGAAGCTGTACACAAAGTATAAAAATAAGCTTATAAATAACTCTGAAATAGTAACAGGTTATTTGTAGCTAATTTTCTAAGAGTCAATTCCCTCTACCCCTCTACCTTATGTAATACAACGCTACCTCATATAATAAAAAATTAAATACACATCCTAGTCAGTGTTGTTTGCAAATTCTTAAATTCTAAAGATAACAATCTGTAGCAAATTTCTAACTATTTCAACCACTGCAAATTATGAAAAAATTGCAAGCATAAACTTCCGTATCCTTAACTTTGTTTAGGAAGATATATTTTTTCTTATTCTTTCAACTGCAAATACTTGTATCAAAGATGATTCAGTTTTCCATTGTTAAAATAAAAAATTCCTAAAGCTATGTCAAAAATATCATGCAATTTCTGTCATATATCGGAACTGTTACTTAAAAATGGAAATGGTAGACGAACTGAAACACTCTCTCGTTTTGGAAGGTTTCGTTTTACTTTCATTTATGTTATCAAAACGTTGTGGGTTCACAGTACTCGATGTAAGTACTTTCAAATGGCCTTGTAGATGATACATTCTACTGGTGCGCATTTTGAATACTTTTACAGTCCTCCCACCACAGCAGGGAAGCGGGCTGGGTGCCAAAACTTGAACAATTCATGGCGTAATTCTGGAGCTCTGTAAAAGAATAATTTTCGTTATAAAATAATAAAAAATATTTGTAAAAATATTTGACAATACGACGGAAGCCACATTTATTGTCCAAAAGAGAAAAGAAGTACTTCAGGATTTTTCTCCACCAATTACGGTAAACTACGAAAAACTTGATCGAGATGAGATTCACAGATAAACATGTACACCGTTAAGAAATCACATCAAACATGAACTGTTTTCTAGAAACTTCATTTTTGTAACGAAAAAGTACATAATGCAATATACAAAGTCCATTTTACATAAAAATACAAGGTATACATTAATTTTATATCCGTACAAAAGAATAGTACACAATTAAAAAGTAGCAAATGCTTCCGAGTAAAAATAGAAAGAAAGACATTGATACATCTTCATTGGTACTAATAAAAGTGTGATGTATAGGTCAACGGAAAGATACGAGACACAAAAACAACTATGAAAATACGTAGCGTACTGTAATATGTCACATAATATATGCACGTGTATATACTGTACTTACATGCCCCCTGATATAGTTGCCAGCGTTGCATTCAACCATATAGGACAGTGATCAGGATCAGTGTAATAACAATGGACGAGGTAGCTAGCCGAAAGACTAAAAAATATATATTTCCAAATTTGTATATATTTAACGCCTTTCTTCTTGCAAAACTGCTTTACCAATATCTGCAAAAGAGTAAAATCTTTACATTTGTTTAATTACAAGTTAAAGACGTGCAGGCTCAAACGTTTCAAGCCGTAATAAGTAGTAAATTCAGATTGGTTTTTCATCAGGTAAAGTCAAGGTTTTTCATCTTATAAGCAACATTAGACAATATCATATCATTATTCTCCATACAAGTATACTCTTCATACATTTTAGATATTTAAGAAGCTGGGATGATGAGTGACGTTTTGGCTTAGTCATTTCAAGACAACCGTGCTTCGCATTCGGGTCTGCGACGAGTACCCACGTGTTTAGAGACTGCCTTGGCACACGAGCTTCACAAAACGTATGTCGACCAAATGATGTTTGCCAGGGCACACGGGCAAAATCACAGCCGCGTAACATACGTCATTTGTCCTGTGATCTCGTTCTAGCAAATATGGATGCTGGGGAGATAGCGACTGCGTGTTACATCCGAATGGAACTTACAAAAGAGGAGATGGT
Organism: Teleogryllus occipitalis; assembly: GCA_011170035.1. NCBI lineage: Eukaryota > Metazoa > Arthropoda > Insecta > Orthoptera > Gryllidae > Teleogryllus > Teleogryllus occipitalis. The sequence continues at coordinate 9,884 of BLKR01004197.1, read as the reverse complement.
GGGTTCATCCCTTTACTAGCGAACGGCTTTTGATGGGAACATTTTACACCCTCTTTCAGATTTTACGCAACATGCATAATCATGCGACATAAAAGGCGAGACATTTTAGAAAGTATTTCCGAATGTCCGAGCCGTCATTCAGAGAACTGCTCTCGAATTTATATTATCATTCAAAGTGGATTTTCATGACCTAAAATATCGCCAAAAATGATAAATAAAATGCTCTTAAAATATTTTTCAAATTATTGAAAGTAATGAAAAATGACGTAAAATATTGATAAAAACCAGTTCACATGAACCACTTAAGCTGTTAGATACTGATGTAATCGAGAGTTCGTTTTTTCGTTCATGTGAACTCAGGGTTTGGACTGTTCTTTACCAAGAAATCTTCGCCTTTAGCTATCGCAAAATGAATTAAGAATGACATTTCATTAAAATCCGACCTAAAATTATCAAAGGTAATTCCACGAGTGGTTTAGAAATTTACTAAGACTATATCACGAATGAAATTTCATAAACATAATGTACTATTAATAATTAACGTTGTTTTATTAAAATATTTTTACATCGAACAGAAATAAATGCACAAGGGCAATTATAAACAACAAAATAACAACAAAATAAACATAAGACAAACTAAGAGCGAAATTACTTGAAAAAACAGATATTGAATACACAATCTTTAAAGTTTAAATTCGAAGGAAACGTGTTTTGTTCGCTTATTTTTAAGGAAGATGTTGAATTTGAAGCGCTACTATGTCTTAATTTATTAATAATTGAAGAATGATGTTCCTCATTCATTTGGAGATATGTCTTGAGTGACGATGTGTTGGAGTGTGCTGTCATTTTTATTATTTCTTGCTCTTGTATGCCAACTTGGAGCATTTCAGAAATTGCAATTGAACGAGAATAATGATTAGTTATTTTCTGTTTTTTTTTTTGGTGTCAAATCCAACTTTAGCTGCGTGCGTTTTCGTCCACGTAGACAACTGATTTTCCCCAACAGGGCAGTTCTTGTACCAAATACCTGACTTTTGATAGGAAGGGTTAGGTGTGACAAAACATCGATCAGTTTTAATGTTATCTGTGCGTTTTTGTCAAAAGTTTGTATAATCTTACCGGATATCTAGAAGACGACTCTTCATTTGGTGTCAACCATTTCGTCTCTGTAAGCTTTTCATCGCCTCCTTGACAAGTCTTGGAAAAATACGAGATTATAGACTATTCTACCGGTTTCTGCAACCTCATGACCTAATTCCGTTTGGAAATAATAGACTAAACATTTTGTCACTTCTCCACCACGCCACGCTAATTCTAGTGAGGCGGCCAGAAAGAACTTTATTTGCAACCCTTCTGGCGTATTTTCTTCTCCTGTATCAATCATTAATTGGTACTCTTGAGATTTAAGACCTACTGCAGTAACCTTTCGTTTCTCCGGAATGTTTTGTAGTAACTTTCTCTTTGCATTTATAGCCTCTCTAGCGACTTGAAATTCCATATCTTTAAAGGGGTTAATATTTCTATTGAATTCTTTGAAAAATTTCCCTTGTATCATTTTCGCAGTCACGTTCCATATGGTTTTCACGGAATATTCTTTATATTCTTCGCCATTCACTTTTCTCATATTCATGCTCCAATCTTTTAAGATATTTGATATTTCCTGGTTTGTATTACTCGCGGTTAATTTATATTTCCTTTCCTCACAAAATTTCTCAAACTGATTCCAAATATATTTCCTGTTGTTGAGTGTGTTATTTGGTTTGGATTTACAAATAATTTCCTCTATTTCGTCATTCGACGTCGAACCAAACCTTTGCTGCAACATTATGCGCTCAAACAATTTCAAACAAAAGATACACACCCGACCATGGAATAAAAATAATAGCAAAATTAACCTCTATCTGTAGACAAAACAAGGCGCAAAATGTATCACCTCCTAGGAGGTGATAATAACTGATAAATATGCATGGTATAGTCGTCTCTAATTGGCTGGTAGGGTCCCAGTTCTTGCACGCTATTGGCTGAAATTTCATGAGTGGAATAGTCGTATTAAACGGCATGATAACAACGTTTGGCATGCTATACCACCAGAAGAAATACACTTATTAATCTTTTAATGTCGAATCTATTCATTTCATGAATTGAAAAACATAGCGCTTGTTCAACTCTGTCCACTGTACCGAAACCGAACGACGGCGGTGGAAGCAGGCGGGGAGAAAGGGGGGCTGTGGGGGGACAGTGAAGTGGGGAAGAGAGGCGGGAAGATAGGTGGGGGCAGTGCTGAGGAGGGGCAATTGACCAGTGTACTTAAACGTCGCGGCCTAAGTCACCCATATGCGTGCTCCGGAACGACGGCGGTGTAAGCAGAGGGTGGTGCATTTTCCCGAAATCCTGGCCAAAACCACAAAAATGAAATCGCGTTTACTGAACTTTTGCAAATACTACGACACGCTGTATACTTGGGGGCATCTGCTTCTGCCCACTTCGTGTCTCTGGGTCAATTCCCCTGGCATTAGTAGTCACCCAAACTTACCCTTCACGGCGTTAGGTAGACCTGCAGTGCTACAGTAACACACAAAGACCGTCTTTATTTGTTGGTGGTGGCCATACAAAGTTGTACAGAGAAAACCGGCGGTATGGATTCTCTTCCTAAAGGCTTGTAGAGTATTTTCATGAATGTTTTATAATGTATTAATGCATAATATCGACGTGGGATGAAATATTAAAATGCATGAAATTAATACAATAATTTTAATTACTCGTAAGTTCACATAGGCTGAAAGTTACCAATTTCGCAGAATTCTGCAATGTTTATAATTTTATTTACTAGCTGAATCTATCCTATTTCGAATCAAATTATGAAATCATGCCCCAATTTGCCCCATTAGTAAATACAAAGAATTAACTTTTCGTCGAGCATGACTCGTCGAGATCCGTCCTGAGAACGGGAACTGCTTTTACAACGCAGTTCCTAGGGGAAAATTTTGATTTTTTTACTGAAATAACAAATTTACTCAATATATTAAACAAAAAATGAATATTTTTAATTGTTGTAACAGATTATGACTATTCACTAAAACGACTATTACATGAACATAAGATTTACGTACATATGACATCTTCTGGACTGGATTACGGACATTTTATTTCATTAAAAATTTTACAGTACTGGAAACATAAATTGATCGCGGCCGTCTGCGGCTAAGTTCAGCTTTTGCACGGCTTGGACAGCCCTTGTCATGACGAAACGTCGCAGGCGGAGCCTCACAAACCATCGTAGCCAATCTCAACTCAGGGGGGAGTGCCCTAACAAAATTACGTCGTACAAAATGGCGGGCGCCGCCAGTTCAGATGTGGAAGTATTTTCAAATGAAAAATACATGAAAGAAACACTTCAATGAACATGAAAGTAAATTCATTGAAATATATATGAACTCATAGCACTTAATCACTGTTAACACAATTCTTTTTTAAGAAATTGCATTGATGTCAGATAAAATAACACTAATTTTAGAACAATTACGTTCTTATAGATATTTAAATTCCAATATTCTTGTCCAAACGCAATTTATGAACTTTATCAAATGACCAGTTTACTACAGAATTTTGCGATAAGAAAAACGATTATAATTGCATATTTTCAATTGTTCATATGTATATTACATTTGCAAAAATGCAAAATACTGTCTTTCTCGAATCGTTAGGACTTCTAGGGAACCATTTCAATAAGGGAAAGTAAAATTCAAAGACCAGCTGCATATTTATCATTAAAGTAACAATTAAACTAGATATTAAGCAATTAATTTGCATCTCATGTCAAAATTGTTATTTTGCTATCATCAAATCAGGGGCAATTTGGGGACAATCCCCGGCAGGAATAGCGCACATTTCGGAATTGTTTATAAAATTGTTAATTGTTGCAAAATTGTTAATTCGCAGTTTTTGGTTCTGGGACATCAGAAAACCCTTCCCACTTTAGAATTGCAAAATTTGGAAATTGTTTATAAATTTTTAAATTTTACACAAAAACGTATTGCTTTTTTAAAATTGCCTTAAAACGAGATGTAAAATTCCGCAATCTGATTAGCGCTTCCTTTCGTTTTCGAGATACGTAAGTGTTTATAAGAAATTAGCATGTCATGGCAACTATTTTTTTGGCAGTTCCCACGTTAAGCTTTTCTATAAGCCGTTTTGCAACGGCTTGCTTAGTTTCTCCGGCAAATACATTTGAAGTTCCTAACGGGGTGGAGGGGACAAGCGTCCACAACGCTTGCATTAATTGCCACGAAAATTGTTGCTGGTTAGATATTCCTGGTTTTCAGCTCCTTAATTTTTCATTTTATTCTAAATACTTTAAGTTCCATTTGTTTAACAATTACAGCATACATTTTAAAATACTACTCGAGTCGGCTATCGAACAATCTTCAACTTGGAAGCAAGAAAGAGTCATCAATTGGCTTTCAGAAATACCTCCCGGTGAAAATTGCGTCCTTCCTCCACACGCTTCAAGGCGAAGTAGGCTGAGTTTGTAAGCATAAATCGTAACACTCGCTTTCCCTCGAGAAAGCCTTTATCCACCTTCTTAGGAAGCCAATTCTTTACATATAAAATTGTGGAAAATTTTTCAAATTAAATATACAAGAAAACAATAATTTTGCATTAATTGTCTTGACGTATAAATATTGACATTAAAGCTTCCAGCTCCTCAGTATTCACACGTTCCAAATACGAAATACATTGTTATAACATTCAAAATTTCATTCTAACCAGTAAGTCTGCTGCCTTTCGAAGCATATCGCATCAGTATGGAATATGCGAAAAAGTAATAATACTATTATAATATTGTAATGACATATGTTTATTTATGGACATGTGTAATTGAAGGAATGTGAACTTACGTATGCAGTTAAGTAAATTGCAATGAAGGTGCAAAGTTTGCAAATAAACATGTTTTTAAAATTCAATTATTCGAAGTTCAGAACAATTCCTAGACGCATTCTTTTCCATTCGACACTAACACGCCAATGATTTTTGACACTACCCTCTGAATCGAAGTGGATTGTTTGAGGTCATCGCTTATCGCGTCAAAATCATGGAAGTTTACACGTCTTCGAAATACGTATACGCCGAGGTCATCTTCATGAAACACAGAAAATCTCATATGAAAGAATCAGTCGTCATTTCAACAATGAAGCTACTACGACATAATAATCATAATATCCTCAATTTCGTTTACTTACTGTTTTCTTTCGAGCGTGCTCCGTGTCTCTGAGTAGTAAACATTAACATAATCGTTAAAATTAAAAGTAACGATTTAGGATGAAAATTTAGGATGAAGAAGTTCACATCTTATAATTGTTTGTAGAAAGTCATATCAGGTTAGTATTGTTGTCAATAAAATTGTAGTTTTATTTAATTTGAAATAATTGCTTGGATATTTTGGGGTTTAATTAAGAAAATATAGCTACCCGAAGTTGACGCTATGAAAAGTAAACATTTCGAGGTTTCCACTACGAGACGTATTTAGTCATCCCTATTCATTCGCTTAGTATACAGCAATCGCTTTCATTTATCATCGATCAAGTTACATAGGGTTTCTAATGTTTATATGATACCGGGTGTCCCAGCAAATATGGACCACCCCCATAACTTCTAAACGGTTCAGGGTATCGAGTTGCAGTTTTCGCTGAACAATGCAAAATCTTGGGGCAGGTAACAGGCTGGTAGAGGAATTCTCTATAATAGTTTTAGTTTTCGAGAAATTTAATCATCTTTGATTTTTTAAATTGAACTATATATTTTTTCATCAGCAATGTTATCATCATGAATATTGGAATAAAATGATTTATCATATGTTAGTATTTTAAGAGTAATTTGAGTATAAAATTAGATTTTTTGGCATCAGATTTTCAAGTAAACGGGTAGCCTTTGCAACAGTCGCCGTTTTGGGAAGGTGGCCTTCGCGACGTTGATACTGTTTTGTGAAGAGAGGAGTGTAAGAGAGATGACCGTGTAGGATGAAGGTGTAATTGCAGCAATTCATGATCTTGACATGAAAAACATATGAACAAACATCAATTTTAACGATCTGAATGAGAATTTTTTCCCAGTTGTTCATCTGAGTTGAACTTTCTTCTTCTGAAATTCCAAATCAACGATAATCGAAAAAAAACGAAATAAAAATATTGTAGCGAAAACGATAATAATAATAAAATTAATAATAATAATAATAATAATAACAATAATAATAATAATTATAAAGGTCATTTCTAAATTTACCGAACTCGAACTCAGTGCAGAAACAAACTATCACTTTAATATATGGGAGGCGAATGAATTCTTAAAGATTTTCGTTGTAATATCTTGATTAATTCATCAAATAATAGATAGGTAGACATTTTCTCTTATTATTCACAGTAACTTAACTTCCTATTTAAACACGTACTACCAGAAGAACAAAGTAATAAAAAACTTGAAATACTCTTGACAGTTCTATTAGTGTAACTACCAAACTTTAACAAAAATGCATATCTGCATTCGCTACTGTTCATTCTGATTAGTGAGTTTCTCATTTCATAGCGCCAAGTGCTGCCTCAAACTTGAAAATGCAGAAGACGGAAGTGTATAGTTTTCTTTTCCATTTAAGAACAGCAGTCGTATGGTTGGAAAGTGGACGAGTGATCATTTTAATTAAAAATGACATTTACCAACGAAGAGACGGTGGTTGGCTTCTTATTCAGTTTGAAAATGATATTTATTATTATTAACATCTTTATGCTACCATTTTTTTTATATCGTTCTTTGGAACGATCAATGTTTTGAAATTTTAGTAGAAGGCAAGTTAAATCCAAATAAATAAATGGAAAATGTCTCCCATTCTGATTGTCAAAATTGGTATTTCTTAGTGTGATGTCTGTGCCATCACTAAGAATTACTGTAGTTATGCCTCTTATCCCCCACTGCCACCCCCTCTCAGTCAAGACGCAACAGTCTAGACGTCGTGATGGCCACCTTCCCCAAAAGACGAGAGTTGCAACGATTACCCGTTTAATTCAAAATCACATGTCAGAAAGCCTAATTTTATACTCAAGTTACTATCAAAATATTAGCAAATGATACATCATTTTAATCCTCTTTTCATGGTCTATCCATTGCTGGTGATAAAAATATATAGTTCCATTTAAAAATCGAATATGATTATATTTCTCGAAAATTAAAAATATTATAGATAATTTCTCTACGGCTCGTTACTTGCCCCATGATTCCTCATTATTCAGCAAACACTTTATTTCGATATCCTGAACCGTTTAGAAGTTGTGGGGGTGGTCCATAGTTGGTGGGACCCCCTGTTTATGTAATAACATTAGAACTGCATTCTCACGGGCAGGAATTCGGACTCTGTAATTATTCTTTTTTGCGGGTAACCTACTGTGTGGTGTGTGAAAGTGTATTTATTTATATATTTATTTTTACTTCCTCGTAAACATACGGAGTAACAAAAGTAATATTTAGAGAGGTATGTATGTAATGTTGCAGTAAATCAATGTCGAGAATTTAATGGAATTACACGTTTTGGGGACTTAAGTTGCCAAGAGAGTGTTGTTATTATATCAAAACGTCCGTCTCTCCGTCCATGTGTCCCCTGGTCTGTCTGTCTGTTTCTCTGTGAACACTAGTGTGTAAACTATTCGTAGAATTTTTGTCAAAACTAATTTTCCATTAACGATCTGGCCCGAATCGAGGCCCTGCGATTTTGAAAATAATTCTTTAAATTTTGGGGTAATTTAGTTGAAGTCCCTGGGAAGCATTTTCAAACTTTTCTTAAAAACGGCTCCAAAGTTTTTCGACCTACATATGTAACCACAGTCGAACATCCGCCAACGTCGGAACTCGAACTCTAGGGCCTCGCGGTCAGTAACGTTACAGGGAAAACTGTAACGATGCCACTGAGCTATCGCAACCTTTGCAACGTGTACTTAAAAACATTGTAAGTCTTTTTTCATACAAAGTTTTAATTTTTCAATATTACAAATATTCAATTGTTTCATATTATTCGTGCGTATAGTAAATTTAACTTAAAGCTTCCTCGTGTGTAACAAATCGGACAAATTGTATATTTGAAAAAATTATTACAATACAATTAATTAATTATTACAATTAATACAATGAAGATCTATTGAGTGACAAAATGATATTCCTCTAAAACTGAAAAATATACCGAAACGAATGTTCGCTATTCTGGCAGTTTTCTGTGTACTATTCGTTACTTCTGTGAACGTTGTCTGAAGAATACACTGCGTTAGACGAAAGATAATTATACATATTTCTTTCTTAATGTAATCTGCTCTTCATTATTACTCTTTCAAATCATCTCATGTGCACGTTTCTTAAAATATGAGTGTTTTTCGCAAAAGTTTGTGTTATATAGTGACAATATATATATGTTTTCGAACACCACCAATACACATGCTGGAGATTTATTTCCAAGTGCAATCGTTTTAAATATTAAATTTTAAAATACGTTTTATTTAGAATTTTGTCTGAAATAAACAGTAGCTTTTGAGATTTTTCGAAAGAATTTTCTGGCATCAAGAACATTGTAATATTCAAAACACTACAGCAGTGACCTGCCCAAGGACAATATCGTAGCGTATTTGGTTGGGTGGCTTCTTCTTGTGCTGAAGATCTCGGGTTCAAATCCTAGCCTGCACTACTCATTTTTTATTCTGTACATTAGAGTATGTATCTGACAAATGACTTTGAAATCAGTTGTAGACGTGGAATTTTATATATCGTTTTGCTTTTCAATAATTATATATTTTTTTGTCTCTCCGCCGTGTCTCTGTCATTCCCTTAAGGTTTATTAGAAGAATGAAGTGTTAGTAGTATAAAAGTTGTAATATATTACGTAACCGTTACCAATAAAACAAGAAAATAAGACAGGTTTTTTATTGTTTGTATTGGTAGTCAGATGAATAGAAAGTGAATAACTGCGTCAATGGTAGGTGCTTTCTTCAATTAAATATTTTTGAGAATCGACTAATTACCAGCTGCACTGAAACCCTTATTTTCCGAAAAAAAGCTGTAACGGCTATTCAAGCCAGCAGTGTAATTTGTGTTATCCTAGCTGGGAAGCGATAACCGAGCAAGTGGCAACAGCTCAGGATTTGGCAACAGGGCATTGGACACAGGAGGCCTGTGGCCGCCGCTTGGCTCTTTAACACGAGGATGGTTTCTTCATTGTAGGGAAGAAAGTGAGAGAGAATTATGTGAGCTTATTGCACTCGTCGGTCACAAATCATGTGCGACCGCGCCATGTGTCTGCCTGAATTTTGACATTTGCAAACACGTTAGGAACGTTTGTTAGCACGGTGTTTAAAAAATTTGTTCCTCAATGCTTCTGTGCGAAATTGGTTGTATTTTGATCTGTACGAGAATTCGTAAACGTGTTTTAAATTAAAAATTTCACAAAACAATATGAATATTGTCATCCATTTTTAACATGAATAAAGTAATATATTTACCCAACAGAAACTTGAATTATGAAGACAGAATATTAACAAAAGAATTGGGATCCCTTAGACCAGACTTTTGCATCAATCAAATGTCCAGTAATGAAAATAGGTCGGACATTTAAGCGGTAAATATTCTTATATTTGGTGCCCTCCCTGGCTACTAATCTGGTCACCCTAGAGGCTCCACTAGATCATAGCTACCTTAAAACACTAAGAAAGCAAATTCATTCACGTCTTAAATTCCCTAATATTCACTGATCACATATGATCCCGTAGGTCATATGTGGTCAGTTATGGGATTGAAAATAGAAAATACAGTTTGTCTAATAAAAAAATATTTAACATGAGAGGTCTGAGAGACCGAAGTTT
>BLKR01004196.1:91885-114385 GCA_011170035.1 Teleogryllus occipitalis | reverse complement strand
CCGGGGCAATACCTTAACAAACGGACCACGGACTACGCGAGATCTTTCCTTCCTCTTCTTTATTCTATCCTCACTCCGTACTTACATATACTTACACTGTATACCTTAAACTACCCCACATGTCGGGAGCTTAGATCTTGTCCCGAGTGGGTGGTATTCCCCTGGTGGGAGATATCTGAGTGGGGAATACACCGCAAGCCGACGTGTAGGTTGACACCGGATCTCACCTTCCAACTGGAAAAGAACGCCACGACCTCTCGGGATAAAACATGCAGTAGACTTACGGGACTAATGACCATAGTAGTTTTCGCGCCTGGAAACACGGGATGCAATCAACCCATTATATGGGCAGATTTAGTTGCTGCAGGCCACTTGTGTAGTTATAGTTACGCCAAAAAACTTGTATGCAAGTCGTATTTGTCTTGCAACGCAATTGCCCGGCCCCTATTCAGCGAATGCACTGCAGTGGACTCAGTGGCGATTTCTTCGATACACCGCGTATACCGCCGGTATACCTAGTAATTCGAAGTGTTCATAAAATATTTCATAAGTGTAGTAATTCTCTAAAAAGTTATTGAGATTTTGAAAGCTTTAAAACAGATGCGAAAAAATAACTGTTTTGCTACCGAGAGCCAGTCGGTCTTCCGCATGCATAAGCGATATGAAGTGCGTTGAGTGAGAAGTTTCAAACACTTCTTAATTCTGTCCAGAGAATTCGCTGTCTCAGGCGAATGTAGCCAGCCGCGATAACCTAGGGCTCCTCGTGTTTCAAGGGCGGGGAGAGGGAAGGATGTACGACTGGACGGTCGGTAGGCACCGCAAAATATTGCGGTGAACAGTCCTTGTCTGGTCGTGCGTAAGTTAAGCTTCTCTCAATTTTTCTGTGAAAATGGAGTGTGTTAATGATCAAGAAGTTAATGGTTTGTTTAATTGTCTTCTAAAATAATTATCAGGGACGGAATTTATTAGTATTGGGATTTCAGAAAAGCTCAAAATAAAAGGCAACGATGGAGGTAGCTCCCATAAAGTGCGGTATACTTGAAATAATGTTCAGGACTCGCCACTGAGTGGGCAGGAAACTAAGCATGTTGGTGATGTGTGTGGCAGAGGACGCCGGCGAGAGCAGCGACGGCGGCGCGGGCGCCAGCGCTGGCGGGGGCGGCGGCGGCGGGGGCGGCGCGTGCGCGGAGAACCGCGGCGGCTGCGAGCACGTGTGCGAGGAGAAGGCCGGCCGGCCGCACTGCTCCTGCTACCCTGGCTTCTTCTCCAAGGGCAGCTCCTGCCACGGTGAGTGCGCCGGCTCTTTCGCGCGTCTTGCGATCAACTTTGTTTCTTTCCACGGCCCCGTTTAGGTTCTGCGAGCACCCGAGTACAAAATCGTTTTTGGCACCCTCTCCGGAAATGCTATCCAGTTTTACTAAAAAAAATTAAATACAGACTTTTTAGTGCAGTAAACTATTTTATTAAAAATTATTTTACAGATTCAAACTTTTTTGTTTTTGTTTTTTCGAATACATTATGGTTTTGTTTCGGGGCGGTGAGCTCCCATGAATGGCCATGGGTAACTAACAAGGTATTAAAATAAGAATAAAAAATGTTTTGAAAAGAAATATAGAAACATGAAAACGATTAAAAGTAAAATAAAACACAGCTGTGCATAGCATGTTACAATTTGATGCGTTAGCAGCTTCATTGTTTCTGTCGATACGTCTCTGAGTTCTCGTAATAAGTAACCGATTTAAAGTGGACCTGGTAAATATTCATAATTTCATTCTGTTCCTATTGACTAATCTCTTGTTATTAGTTCGCCATGTCAATCTGAACCAAATCGAATTCTTTCCATTCATAATCGATATTTTTTCGTATATTACATACTTTCTCATAGTTCGTTTCTTATGTTTCCTCTTCGTCTCTATTTTCTTCCTTTCTTTTCCTTTTTATTGTCCTTCTCTCTCCTCCTACTCTTCGTTCACCCTATATTTTGTTCTTCTCCTGCGTCACCATACCAATCTGCGTCCTTCTCTCCTCCTTATTTACTCTTCATCCTTTCCGTACATCTTTTTCTTCTTGTTTGCTTCCATTTCTCATTCACAGTCTCTCGCCTATCCTTCCTTTTCCCTTCCCTTATCCCTTCCTTGCGGGCATTTCAACTTTCACTTTCCGTTTAATGGATATTCTCTTGGCAATGGATTTGCTCAGAGTGGTGTTGTGGTGCCACAGTGAGAGCATCACAGCCCCGCCACAGAGTAGATACTACACAGAAAGCAAAGTAGAGGGTGGCTCTTTGATCTTCAGTGATCCTCCGCGCAGCGCGGATCGCCATCTTTAAACTGTGCAAAGGAACCGCAAGAGTCAGCTCAAACGCTATTTTCTCAAGAAACGGCTCCAAATTTTTTCATCTAACTTTCCCAACGGATAGTGGAAATTGCATTGTTTATTATGACATAAAACTCATTTTGGTGTATTATTTTGTTTTTCAAAAATTATATAAATGTAATGTTTTTGAAATATCTCTCACGCCGTTAATATGAACTAATGTGCATTAAAATGCATTAATATCCGATTGCATTTGTGAGTTAAAATTATTTAAAATAAAGTTTTCCGAAAACTCAAAAATTTTCTGTGAAAAAGAACTTATGTTTCGCATTTTTAGTAACGCTCGAACGATATTTTCTTTAAAACAGCTCCAAATTTTTTAATAAAAATGTCATTTATGACGAGATTTTAGTCTTCTTTAATATTCTTAAAGTAATATTTAGGTTCTACTATTACGAAAGCGAAGAAAGGTTCAAAAAAATGTACTTTAAGCGGAGATAAATGGCACCTGGCTAGATTATGGGGCAAGTCCGAATAGCTAGCCCATACCAAAAAAAAATTAAAACCAATACGAGAAAATCTGTGCCATTCTGTATCACTACTAGTTATGTATTTATAATTCTTTACCTTTTTATCTCTATTCGTTATTAATATTTGCCTCTATGCAATACTAATATTTGCCCATAAGAAGCAAATGTCCCCTCGGGTTACGTATGTTTTTGCAAGTTATACACACACCAAATACAAGGAAACGAAAATAAAAAGCACCTTCACCACTGTACACTACGCAACAAAAGCCGGCTCGTACAGCTGTTTACACATTTTCAATATGGCGATCATGCGCATCATATCGGCGCAGGGATTGTGGGTAGCTTTCCTTTCTGTGTAGTATCTATTCTGTGGCCCCGGTGCGTGCACTATTTTGAGACTTGCTTTGAATTTACGTATGAAGAGAGAACCCAATGTAAAAGGTTTCTGTCACTAATGTACAGTTTTTAACAGTTCATTTTTTCACGGGGTTTTCTTTCTTTCGGTGCCAGCCACAAAATGTTTGATCGCATCCGATAACATATTTGAATAATCGCATTCTCACAGAATGTGACGGCCTTGGGCGAAAATGTGTGCCCGATTATTTCGTTTATTCAAGGTGACGCTTAATGGGTGGCAATTACTCCCGCCTCACCAACCCCGTATTAAATCCTTATTAATTGAGTTTTGCTATGGAAAACGTTTCTATGCGTGCCTTCTCTCTCAGGTGCCATTTTAGGGACAGTAGCAAACTATTTAATTCATATTACAATTTTATTTCTTACAATCTGTTGCTCAAATATGAGTATATACGTCGTAATTTGATATTTTAAATTCCTAATTTGATAACACTTTAGCACAGTCCTGTCTGCCTATTGTTCATTTCCCAAGATCATATAAGAAGAATTGTTTTTTCTTTGAAAGAGTGAAGGATTGCGATTCCATTCCCTATCTTATAAATGTATTATAAGTTAACATTTCTTATAGTAAAGAAATTTCTTATACAAATTTCCTAAAAGAACACTCGAAAATGCTTTGTTTCCGTGCTTTCATCTTGCTGTAATAGAAGTCATTTCCTGTTTATTACATTATTTACTTATTTTTGCTTAATATTGCTTGCTCTCTTGTAGTATTAAAATGTTTCTATGGCCTTTGAAACTTTGGAATCGTTTGTTTGAAACATTGACATTCTGCAGTTTGTACCTCCTCAAAATGATGTACATTTCAATGTGTTCATCACACAAGTTTTAGCTTGACTAATGATGTTTGTATAAAGTAAATAGCATGTTGAAACGTTTGAAACAGTTACATACACACTTAAGATTCGACTCCACATGTGAACGAATCCCTAAAGAGAAATTTTGCTTCAGTGCCTCGTAAGTCCTTCATTCAGTTTAATGGGTTGGGAGAATAGCATAAACCACTTAGGAATCGTATGATGCTCATCAAAGTGTGACCAAATTTCATTGCTGAAATTATTCCGCAGTACGTCATTCAGCCCACATTTCACATTAACAACCCGTAAGTGATATCATTACACAGAGCCCGGAAGGCAACGACAGCCGTATAACATCGTAACAGATTAGCAAGTTCATTATGTTGTGCGCTTTACGTAGAGTTATTATTATTATTATTATTATTATTATTATTATTATTATTATTATTATTATTATTATTATTATTATTATTATTATTATTATTATTATTATTACTTACAATAAATTATTTGTGGAACAGTGTTATATTGATGATTCTTTTCTCAGCATTCCGTTTAAAGTTTCGAAAACAATTTTTTCAGAATGTCTTCTGTACCTCTATGCACTGAAAGTGCACTTTATATTTGTAGGAAATGGCCAAGTAAATGTGCAAGAGTTAGTGTACAATGTCAATTGAAAGTGATAAAAAATGAAACTGTTATAGAATTTCTGTAACGCACTAGAAAGCTATATCTAAAGCAACAAATTCTCATTCATTTTCGTCTCATTTATACTTAAAAAACGAAAAACTCCCTTTATAACCATTTGATGTAATAGCAGCTATACTTTTGAGTAATTATGTGAATTTCCCTGGTCTTCACGCTTCCTTGTGGAGTTCGCATTTTAAGTATCCGTGGCATTAATTACAGGTTTACCGCACCATTAGTAAATAATTATACAACAATAATTTTTCGGAAATAAGAGTTTCGAGAGATCAGCGATGTATTACGGGCAGTGGCTGACTTTGCCTTTTTTGTCTTATTTGCGCCCTAGGCTGTGAAATGTTTTAGCGCCATTTTAATTTGCTTTTTTAAACATTAAATCTAGTATTTATAATATTTTGAATAAAAACTTATTGTGCGATATTTGCAACCGACGCAAATATTGTGTACGTATAAATAAGTGATTACATTTTTGTATTGATTTTGTCTATATGTCAATGAATATATATTTTATTAATTAACATTCTTTTGTTACAAATATGAAAAGAAATATTTCTATAAAAACATTCAAAAGTTATGAAATTTTGAATCCGCTGAAATTCGTTGGCCCCCAAATATTGCGCGCCCCAGGTTGCAGCCTACTCAGTCTGTTCGGTAATATGGCACTGATTACAGGTTTGTTTTTAGAATATTCTTCGCACTAATGATTTGTAATATTGATACTGAAGGAAATGTATTATATTAACGTCATTATTACACTGAATGGTATTATATTATTTTAAAGTGATTATTTTTACTATGCATTCTTCACTCTTTATTTAGATCGCCTCCGTCTTAAAACGTTATTACTCG
This sequence comes from Teleogryllus occipitalis, assembly GCA_011170035.1. Lineage (NCBI taxonomy): Eukaryota > Metazoa > Arthropoda > Insecta > Orthoptera > Gryllidae > Teleogryllus > Teleogryllus occipitalis. The sequence continues at coordinate 108,771 of BLKR01004196.1, read as the reverse complement.
TACTTCTAAATCCTCAAATATATCCATTTATGACTGTGTAACTAGTGAATTTATGAGTACCTTTGTAAGAACTAGTGATATCTAGATCATAAATCATATACCTGTTCTTTTTTGTGTATCTTCTTGATTACGATAAGAAACTAGGAGAAAATTAGCTTGGAGGGTAATTGAAAACCCAATATTTATGCTATTATATATCACAAGTATTCTGTTTATCTTGATGTTTTACTTGAAAGAAAATACGGTATTTGTTTTGTTAAAATTATGGAATATTTATCGTCAAAGATTAACGGGGAAACGCGATTCCTTCACGTGTCCTGAAACATTTAAAAATGTTGATTGCTCGTAGATTTAAATTAGATACTCCATAACAAAATTTCATAACAGAAATTAACCCCCCAGGCCCCATCGAGAACACATTCAAAATTTACGACCCTGAGCGGCATCCTCCATAATGCAGCGGCCAGAAGGCGCTAACAACGCGGCTATCGCGATTCCTCGGCGCGCCGTTCGTTATCCCGCTATTTGGGCGCACGTTAACGCTAGCCGCCGCGGCGAAGGCGATCGATGGCATTTCATTGGGCGTCGCGCCGCACGCCGCAGCCAATCAAGATGGCGGCGCGCGCGGCGTGTTCCGCTTAATTCGAAACGCGGCCGCGCGCGCCACCGCCGTCGCCCTCGCCGCCGCCACCGCCGCCACCGCCGCCACCGCCGCCACCGTCGCCACCGCCGCCACCGCCACCACCGCCACCACCGCCACCACCGCCGCCACCGCCGCCACCGCCGCCACCGCCGCCACCGCCGCCACCGCCGCCACCGCCGCCACCGCCGCCGCCGCCGCCGCCGCCGCCACCACCACCACCGCCACCGCCACCGCCGCCGACGCTCCCGCCGCCACCGCCGCCACTGCCGCCGCCGCCGCCGCCGCCCTCGCCCCCACCGTCGCGATTTACGACGTGGGCGCGCGGAGGGCGGGCGACGGAGGGCGAAGGGTACTGGACGGCAGAGGAGGGGGAGGAGGTGGAGGCGGAGGCAGATGGCGGTGAGCGCGAGACACTTCCAGCAAATTAGATAAGCGGCGGCCGCCCGCCCGGGATTTAGAGCGGCAGCCGTGGGCGGCTGGCCGGGGAAGGGGCGACCCGGCGGCGGCGGCGGCGCGCAGCCGGCGCGCCTGAAAGAGGTCCGTCGTAAAACAGGGCGCCCTCGGATGCCAGGGAGGGCATTCCGCACGCGCATCGGGTTTCCGTCTGCGGCGCTGGCCTTTCGCCCACACCAATGTCACGTGGACGAAATAAAGCTTATGAACGATAGAACTGAATGAGCGAATAAATGAATGAAGAAATGATAAATGAATAAATAATTTTACCAGGAGCGGTAGCTCAGTGCATCAACTGATGTCACTGCAGCACCTCAGATCGGGAGGTCCAAGGTTCGAGTCCTGACGGCGGCAGGATTTTCGACACTAGCGTTTCAGCTAGGTCGAATTCAGTCGCTGTCTGGAGGAGAATTCTAGAGGCCGGCTGCTCTGATCGGTAGTTTTCCGTGGTTTCTCCGATCATCACCAGGCGAATGCCAGAGCAGTACCCTAACAAACGGGCCACGGACCGCGCGCGATCAGTCCTTCCTCTTCCTTGTCTTATCCTCTCTCCTTACACACACACTTACACTATCATGCACTACACTACCACATATCCGGAGCTTAGAGCTTGTCCCGGCTGGGGCGGAGAGCCCTGGTTAGTGGGAAACCTCGCAAGCCGACGGTAGGTCGGCGCCGGATCTCGCCCTTCAATGGCGAAGATCACCGCCATCTCCTGAGAAAAACATCCACTACACCAAGGGGCTAACGACCAAAGCGGTTGACGCGCCCGAAAACACGAAAAAATCAATCAATCCATCAATCAATAATTCATGGCAGAAAGCTTGAACAAACTAACGATTGTATGAACAAACGAAACTGTAAACGAATGAATGATAGATGAACGAAAGAAGGCATGAAAGATAAAATGGGAGTACCAACAAATGAAACGATGAATAGGAAGATGCTACAGTATACGTTGTTGAATTTTATGTTTTCGAATCAAGGAAGACACGAATAAAAGAGTTCTTTGTTCTCATTTTTACTTATGGTCAGGTCTATCTTAATTGTTTGCCCAACCTTTTATCTTGCTTTTTGATACTAGGTCATATTCAGCCGAAGGAAAATTTTAGTCGCCAGCTACTCTGATCGGTAGTTTTCCGTGGTTTCTCCGATCAACTTCAGGCGAATGCCAGAGCATTACCCTAACAAACGGGCGAAAGACCGCCAACGATATTTCCTTCCTCTTCCTCACCCGTTACACACGCACACACTTGCATTGCACTACCGCACATATCGGGAGCTGAGAACCTGTTCCGGCTGGGGCGGTGCCCCGCTGGTGGGAGGTACCTGCTTGGAGAAAAGCCCGCAAGTCGACGTACAGATCGTCGCCGGATCTCGTCGTCTAGCGGTAGGAAAATTTCCACCCCCTTCTCCCGGGATAAAAACATGCAGAATACTTACGGAACTAATGACCATAGCAGTGGACGCACCCGGAACACAAAATAATCAATCTACTGAGGCGTGTGGAAACCGCCTGGGGGATTCTGCGACCAACGCCCCTCTTCTAGGTTTAGTGCAGTCCTGACCGCCCCATTTCTCACCAAACCTGAGTTCTGAGGTAACCCTCGGCTTGAACTTTCCCTAATGTTTCAGGTAGCCTGTGGGCCTTCTTCGGTTCTTACATCTGGACAGTGGCGATTCGTGCTTAGGTTGCACGGTTGCACAACCCCCAGAAAATGAAAAGATATCATAATATTTTAGGAATATACATTTTCATTTTAAATGATTCAATATTCAAGATATTGCAGCCATATCGATGTATATGAAAGCGTTCAACTGGCGCTCTCGCCGGTGTCTGGTACCTTGCCAGAAATAGCACCACGCTCTTGGCTGTCGGCTCTATTAATGGGTTTACTCTTTGGCACTTCGATTTAACACGGGGAACATACGGGCTTTTGGTTGGGCAACCAGTCTAGTGGCGCTGTCTAGCACTGCTCGGCAACGGATCTCAGGTGGCGCTTCTGGATGGAAGTCCCTCAGTGTCTTAGGCCAGTGTGGCTGCAGCTGGCGAGCGATTTGCGAACGTTCTTGAGAATACGAATGTGTGTCGATCTTTCATTATTGCCAAATATACCGGTAGTGAAGTTTTCAAAATAAAGTAATTTTATTTGCGTGAAACGTGACGAAGCAATAGTGCTTGTTGCGATGTGCTGGAGTCTAATTTAAGTGCTCAGTGGGAATCGAAGCGGTGGATTCTTCCTGGCCTCATCGTCCAAGAGCGCATTGATATATAAATAGTAAGAATAACAGCGCTATTTACAATCGGTCATGACCAAGGTGACATTTTATGTTACAAAGAGAAATAAACTTACAACGTTCTCATTCTGAAAAGGAAAAGCTGATTATCATTTCTTTAGCATCTTGTGTAATCCATATTTTAATAATTTCTTTACAGAAACAAATTTCAGATTCCTCGCTTCTTCCGTATGGAGAGCGGATCGAATGATCCTTTGCTAGGAAGAAAGTACCGGCGACGATTATTTTCGTAAGAACCCAACCGGCAGAGCTAGTAGGATAATTATTTCCCTTTAGATGTGTTTGCGGGAAATTTAAAATCGAAACCCTTTCCTGGCGCCCAAAAATGATATAAATTCGGAAACCGGTTGCAGAAATAATTCAACAGAAACGGAGAGCGTTTCAATAGTAATTCATTGAACAAAAAAGTTAAATAACATTTTATTCACAAGTGAGAAAGTGTAATACTTAAGGTGACAATAGGAGCCAAGGGAACTAATTCTCACAAGCTAGTTCAGTCTTTTTACCCTCAAGTGCCATACATTATCCATTGCCAATATGAAAATGAAAGAAAGAAAGTTTAAATGAAATTTTAAAATATTGCATGAGTGTTTAATGGATAATGTCTTTTTTTCTTATTAAGAAATTGAATACATGTTGGGGTGAAGAATAAGGGGTAGAGTAGTCGGTAGGTTGCCAGTGCGTATGACAGAATTGGCTTCTATGAGCAGGCAGTAGGCAAACAGAAGAGAAGGAACTGAGGAAGTGAACAGTTAAAAGTCGAATGTTGGAAGAGAAAGGATGTTGATAGGTCAAGTTAAATTAATTTCTGACATTGTGCTCGAGGGAGTTTTATAGTTACTAAATCATCATTCATTTGAAAAGTACTTTTATTTCATTCAATCCCGCATGTATGTTTCTAAATTGTTTTAGTAGTAAAATAAAATTCTCAACTACGGAATATTTTTTTAAAATTCACCAATTGATGAAACCAATATTTATGTTGCCAAGAAAAATAAAATGAATGATTGTTTACATTGCTGTTAAGGATAAAATTGATTAAGTACTTACTCCAATTATGAGTTATCAGGATAGGTATGATGATGGCATTAAATTATGACTATTCATACAAACATGAAAGGAAAATATTATTGCTTGTACGAGCCTCGCTCGTGGCATATAGCGAAGAATCTAGCCTTTCACCAATGAGGTCCGGGTTCGATTCCCGTCGAATCTCATGTGAAATTTGTTCCAACGAAACGAGTTTGGCTGCTTCACAAGGACTAGTCCAACCCTTGTGAAGTGTCCCAAACCCTGCCCCTATCCTTATTCCTTCCCAATTCTGGCCGCTGGGTAGTGACGCAGGAGCGCGTAGCAGGAGGCGCGTACGCGGAGATGCTACCTGGCGGTCCTCTTGACAACTGACTGCGACGTGACGCGACATGACAGAAAGTTAATTGAGAATTACTCCACAATTGCGCAATGTAATAGAGGATTACTCCCCAGCGCAAAGCGCTCAACGCCCCTTAACGGGCTTGGAGACGCGTTGCGTCAAAATGGTAGACGCAACAAATTTTAAAAAAATCAAAGCCAGAACCACGTGCGCGGGAGGTGTATATGCCTTATGCGGACGACGCATAAAATTATGTAAGTAGTGTTTCAATATAGACTTTTATTTCGCTTAGTTTTAATTGATTTGAATTGCTTACATTTTTATTATATATTCGTATTTTGAATTTTGGAAATTACATTTCCGTCATTCGAAGGAGGTGCAATCTCTTGTCTGTTGGGGGCACCGGCCGCTACTGCATCTGGACAGTTCCGCCATTGGCGCCATTACCAGAGTCCATACTCACATAGAATAGCACATATCCTTTTAATCATTACCTGGTAAGGCCAAGGGTTAAGGAGAGAATACAACACGTTGGACTGGGAATGCTCCCCATGTCACAGTCACAACTGAATGCATCCTTGCATTACGTGGGATACGAACCCAAAGCTCTGGTGTAATGCGTGCTTGGGGTACTCATAGATTCTTTGGAATATTTAATTGCTATATGATAATGTAATGCTAATTTTAATAATAATAATAATAATAATAATAATAATAATAATAATAATAATAATAATAATAATAATAATAACGTGTTGATGAAAATTAATATGAATTGTTTCGGAAAAAATACGTAGCTGTGAGTCAGACATGTAGCCGTAGTTGATTCACTGCACTCCCAATAAATGAGGATGTTTCCTTCGTTCTTTAATTACTGCTTAAATATTCTGCTATTAGGTGGAGTGATACTCTCGTGAAACATCTGCATTGTTTAATAGTAATCACATATATAACTGTTTTAGCAAGTAAATTCGAAAATCTAAATATCAGATTACTCAATAGGCTAGCGGTTTAAGATAGCTACCGGATAAAAATCATTCATTAGTCTACCTGTAGGCAAAGATCAATACGAAGATGCGTTCTCTGAACTAAACTGAACGACGGTATTTTGACTTCATAAGTGATCAAACCAAATACGCTCATGGCGAAGTAATTGAACTATGTATACGTTCACGAATTTCCAACTGCTTGTTTTCTAAAAAATTCAACAAAATAGAATGTATAGAATATAATAACAACAATAATAATAATGTTAATAATAATAAATACATGGTAAATTTTATCTAATTTTCTAAAACACTGCTGGGAAGAATATTATTGCATAAATCATCATATAACTTGGCGGAATATACGATTCATCGCTATTTCGAAAGTGTATATTCCTTTCCATCTCGCTTGGAAGTATAAAATATTTTCATCCAAATTAATGAAGACATCAAAAGCAAGCTAAAGAGAACCATATTATAATGATGAAGCGATGAAGCGCGTGTCATTGAATCGCGCACAGCGTTGCACACCACTCATTTTTATGCGCAAGAATACCCGCACTCTCCGCAGCGACATCATTAAAATGCGAAGCCTCTGATTGGACAACGGTACCTCTTTCTTCTTGGAACCCATCTGCTATCTGTGTACAGGAGAGCTTTAAAAGAGAACTAGTCAAAGTAAGATTATGGTATGCCTAACGCTACAAGGAGAAATGATCCCCACCCCAATCACTTCATTTTATTCAACACTGACAACACGAACCTTATTCTTGATTTAGATAGGTTTTATTTCCACTGCTGCTGTACTTTGACAATCGTTCACAATCAATTCTATAATTTCTTTTTAATGTTAATTGCAAGGTTATGAAGTACTATTTTAGGTGTTGTAAGTGAATATTGATGATATTGCTCTCTAAATTGTATTGCATCATAACAATAATTCATTCAATATTATAAAATATATGGGTTATAAGATATATCAACCACAATAGTCGGCTATATAAATATTCTTTCCAGAAAATTCAGCCATAAATTTATATAGCCCACTATTGTGGTTGATATCTCTTATAACCCGGATATTTTTTTCATGGATTACCCAAAAATCTCCGCTTCCACTACAGAATGCTTTCAATATTAATTTTGAGAAAAATTCTGTCAATGGTTGGTAACTCAATTAACATGTTACATCAGAAAATTCATCTGATATCTTCTTCATCTGATACTTCACTCTTGTCTTTCATGTTTACAAAACGAATTGTAACACATCTTTCATTTATTTCACATCTCGCCGTTGAAAATTCAGCTCCACATCCATTTATACATCAACAAACCTCGATAAACATTAAAATATGCATGTTTTTACAAGCATCGTACCACGTATCTATTCGAAAACGAGTCAGCAGCCGCCATCACTGACCAAACAGAGTTCTAAAGAAGTCCCATCAACAACTATAGAGGAAAATGAAAACATGCGTCCGGTTGACGCCGCATCGAAGGCTGTGATGCCGTTTCGGTCATCTTGCCATGCTCTTCCTCAGAGCTGCTCTGTGAACCATTATTCTCAAAAGTTTTTTTGTTTTTTTTTCATTTTTTTAAGCTACCGTGACAGCCAATTCTCTGAACAGTTTCTAAGGATAAATACCCTTTGGTAATGACACGTTTTTCAACGCCCTGACACAGTTGTTGGCTTGATATATCAATAGAAATGTTTTCTCTTTCCATAAATACCTGCCACTATGTGACTCCATAGTTACTAAGCAGATGTAATTGTTATAAATGAGGTTTGAACTGTTAAAAAAATCAGTACCTAAAACTGGAATTGAAGCCGATTTTTTTGGAATAGGTCTTGGCTTCACTATTGAGGGATGATTCCCCTTTCAATAAGCCATTTATTTTACATGCAGAGCTTGATATTGTAAGCCAGCAACCCCGAGAAATTGCAACAGATGCCCAGAATTGTCGGAAGTTATAGAGAAGATATACGTTTCGAGCTTGCGATCTGTAACGTTATTCATCTGAACAAAGGAGACGTTGGAAGAATGCCAAGTCATCTCAAAACACTAGTTATCTCCCACTAGCGAGGCACCGCCCCAGCCGGGAAAAGCTCTAAGCTCCCGACCGGTCCCCCGGCATGTGTGCTATTGTAGTGCATGTAAGAGTAAATGTGTGTTAGTAAGGGGTAAGAATGGGGCAAGAAAGAGGAAGGAAAGATCGTGCGCCGTCCGTGGACCATTTGTTAGGGTACTGGTCAGGCATTCACCTGGTGTTACTCGGAGAAACCACGTAAAGCTACCGATCAGAACACCGACCACTAGAATTCCCTTCCTCGAAAAAATTGTCAGTCGGGACTCGAACCTACGATCTACCGGTCACAGGCACTGCAGTGACATCAGTTGAGCCACCTCTCCCGGTGGAGACCAGTCGAGAGCTTAGTGCTTGGGTGGTGCTCCGCTAGGGAGATTCCTGGCTGGGAAAAGCCCGCAAGCCGACGTATTGGTCGGCGACGGATCTCACTTTCAACGGGAGGGGAATACCCGATTACAGTATGCCCTACACTCAATGACTGCTAGTGAACAAAAACATTAACACCCGCGGAAACACGAAATACTCTCACTCACCCCTTCACGCGTCCCCTAGAGGGAAGCACTGCACGCCGAAAACGCACCGAGTCCACGTGTGGTCCGACACCGCAGGCAGCGGGGAGAGGCGGCAGTGGCTGCGCCGCCGTTTCTGAGTTGTCCCCTCTCGCGCCCGCAGCCTTTCCGTCACCGTCCGCTCGGCCGGCCACTCACGTCCGCCTCCCCTGGCCCCCTGCCGCACCCTGCTGCTGAGTGGAGCTTTCCCGCGCCGTGCCACGCCGGTGGCCGGTGTTTCTGCGCGCGCGACCACACGCGCCCGTCCTGCTCGTTCCGGCCCAGAACACTTTCTTGTTTTAGGGTCCTCTGCGAGCGACTCTTCCGGGGCAGCTCGGTGGACCTTTTTTATTTAGGATGGTATGGTGTGGTAGGGTATGTACGGCATGCTGTAAATTGTTGGTTTTTACTTTCTCGTGTACATACGTATATACGGGAGTAATACACGAAGTATAGAGAAAGTTATGTAAGCCTGCGGAAAATCGATATATGTTTTGGGCTCTCCTGATACCGAAAAAGTAGGTGTTTTTTTTCAAAACGTCCGTCTGTTCGTCTGTCCGTCTGTTCGTCTGTCCGTCTGTCCGTCTGTCCGTCTGTCCGTCTGTCCGTCTGTCCGTCTGTCCGTCTGTCCGTCTGTCCGTCTGTCCGTCTGTCCGTCTGTCCGTCTGTCCGTCATCTGTCCGTCTGTCCGTCTGTCCGTCCTCGTCTGTCGTCCGTCCATCGTCCGTCGATCCTGTCCGTCTCCGTCCGTCCGTGTCCGTCTGTCCGTCCGTCCGTGTCCGTCTCCGTCCGTCTGTCCGTCTGTCCGTCTGTCCGTCCGTCCGTCCGTCCGTCCGTGTCTGTTGTATGTGAACAAATCTAGGGCCTAAACCACTCGTACGATCTTTTCCAAATTGAAGAAAACCCTGTCTATCTGGCTCTAGTCGAAGCTTTGAAATTGTGAAAAACATTCTTTAAAGTGTGAGGGTATTTTACATGAAGCCCCCCGGACATTTTCAAAATTTTCTCAAAAACGGCTCCAAATATTTTCTTTAAATTTCTTATTAGAATAGAGTAAAATACACTTATAAACTTGACGTAGGTCCCATTTTCACTGTTAACTCTGAGTTTTCGAAAATTGCAAAAGTTTTAATTTTTGCGGGTCTTCCTACAACAATAAAATTGAAGACAGATTTTTCCTTCAAATAATATTTGTTACCCATAGTTAATAGTAATAGTTCTTCCATAAAGATCATGTAGACTTTTTTGAAAATTTTAGTCGTTTTCGCGCAATATGGTGTGCAATATTTTCAATTTTAAAAAAATTACAAAAACATATTTTTCCCAAAAACGGCTCCAAATTTTTCCTTTAAATTTTTGGTAGGGTTAGTGCCTAACAAACGCTATCCGATGACATAAACGTCATATTGCTCTATTCTTTTGTTTTTTCAAAAATTACAAAAATTCTATCTTCCCCATGCTCTAATGGCAAAGAATTGGGAATATGAGTCAATAATGTTCTTTCAAGCCAGTATGGTATTTCTACTCTTTGACATCGATAGGTTATAGATAAGGCACGAAGTCATTCAATCTGGGACAATATCACGACTTCTATGCCAGGGTAATTTTAAAGACAAAATTATATTGTCAATGACGTCAAATGCTCTCGAAAAATTTTAAAATTTTTCGATGTTATCCATTTTTTATTCATTTATTAAGCAACACCTTTAAAAAAGAAAAAATGCCGCGTTTCTAGATTTTTACCAGAAAAGCTTCCTTTCGTTTACAGAAAAGTCTCTCCAATATTTTTGAGAAAACAAAAGAGATATTGGCAGATAATTTTGAATTTCATTTTTATTATTTGAATTTACTTTTTTAAAAAGAGGTCAGATTTTGGCTGTTTTGAAAATATCTGTAAATATTCCTGTGCATAAGGGAGCCTTGAATCAAGGTTTCCTTATGCACAGGCGAATAAAAGGCTGGTGCGCAAAGGTTTTTAATGAACAATCCGAAAATTCATGTCATCCAGCCAAATGTTAAATTGTTAGTTTACTGGCTATTCTGAGGATTTCATTGAAAAAGTTTCGAAATCAAATAATGTATAGAATGTTTGGGGAAGCATCTAATTTTGTTGGGGGGTGGCTTTAGATCATGTAGTCAAGCGGAATTCTCTAAAAGTATTGGTTGGAGAGACTGGCAACTTTTGCCAGATCGTTCACCTCTCTATCATTATCCTTCAAAATAATAATCTCAAAGTTTCGAGATGATGTGGTCGTATTTTGTAAGATATGCTGTCGAAAGTAAGTATTAAAAGGCTTTGCCACAATCCTTAAAAATGATCGGAGACACTTTATAGTATAGGGTTATTAATATAAAATAATTTTGTGTTCATTTTCTGCGTAAAAAACAATTTCTACTTCTTTAGCACCTGTATCTTGAAAAATTAAGAGGACAAAAAAGTAGCATTCCTGCTACTTCTTGATGCCTTCAGTGGATCTTTGTGGCGGAAAACCTCTAGACTGGTCCGATCGTACAATGTGCGAGTCATTCCATCTCGTTCAGCTTCACCCTTATTGCCAATTGCATCGTATGCAAGTTCAGTGAATTTTCACTAATGCAATGCTTGTTCCGTGTAGAACATCTCTGGACGACAAGATCTCGGGCTCAGATTCAACATTTTGACTTAATGTTAGTCCATGCTTTCTTGATTCGCTGGCAAATGAGCAGGAGTATTGTATAGATGAATATGTGAATGACTAGTAACGTACTTAACTAGTGCGCAAATGGATGTCTAACTATACAAAGAATATTTAACTCGCAACGGCATGTAGCGAAAAATGTCGCTGTGGACAGGATTCGAACCTGCGTAGGCAGAGCCCATTGGATTTCCAGTCCAACCCCTTAACCGCTCGGGCACCACAGCTCCCGACTGAAGTAATTTTATATCGTACTTAAATTTGATATTCCCGTCATGCACAAAGTTCTCCAATACCCCACTGGTGTCGCATGCATAAGTGAATCATCTTACCACTAGAGATCGCTACGTGACGATATTTTTGTAGTTCATAAATAGAGACATCACTCGTAGCTTTGCTTAAATGGCCACAGATGAGGCTGCTGTTGATTAATGATCGGTGTGCAACATTCCTACAACTCTGCAGTTTGTCAATTATCTTTTTCGTGAATGGAGTGAGAGTCCTATTCGCTCTATCTTTGTCCCGGTCAACCACGATGATATTGATCCGAAGAGGAATGCCAATTACGTGGGAAGCTTTTTGCAACCATGCAGAACATATTATGAAAGCACATTGGTCATTTAGTGTTGTATATCATGCCGTTCATTAAAATTTAAAATTCTTACATGACGATATGTAACTAGGCCGAAAGTGTTTAAGTCATCACAAAGTCTACATTCCACAATCCAAAGTCATGTGATACAGTTGAAGAAAACCCCCTGAGAGTGGGAAGAACATTCCGACAAAAGGCGGATACACTCAACATACCAATTCTCTTCTAATTAGAGTCAGGCGCGGATATCATGTGTTGTTTTCTTTCAAATATCGAACAGTGAATGCCACCTGAAACACGTCAATTCCACAGAAAATCGGCGGCGTGCCAGCACGAACGCTTCACTTACCATACCCCCATGTGCACGTTAACTCCCATTCCATTATGACTGGGTAACCGGTCTAGGTTCAGTTACCCTTTCTTTGTACGTGCACGTTTACTCGCGTTTCTTTCATATCCACGTTTACGGTCCACGTTTACGGTCCGTTTCTTTCATATCCACGGTACGGTTAATAACGTGCTAGTCGGTCTAGTAACAATTACCCTTTCTCTCACACCCTGAACTTTTCCTTAAAAATTCTTATTTCATTAAGTGAGACCAATTGTTTCCAAATATAATCTGAACAAGAGTGATCTTTATATTTCTGCACTAATAGTTATCCTGCTTTAATAATTTAGCCTCAATTTTTCTCTCCAAGCTTCAGTGGAACGAAAATTTTAAGAGGATGCGGATACAAATTTTGTCGCCACAAAGTTCACATATACATAACGTATTTGAATCTTTCAATGTACTTTACACCATTCCTCCCTATCCTGAGGATCGCCTAAATTCCTCTTTCGGCCTTTTCAAGGGTGTGTTCGAAACTTTTAGATGCCCCTTCAAGAATATTGTTGATTTTTGTCTCAAGCAAGCGTTGAAATGAGGCCGTTAGGAGAATATTTTGCCATTTTAATTCCGACAGACCAGGAGCGGTAGCTCAGTGCATCAACTGATGTCACTGCAGCGCCTCTGACCGGGAGGTCCTAGGTTCGAGTCCTAACTGTGGCAGGTTTTTCCACACTAGTTTTTCAGCTAGGCCGAATTCAGTCGCGGTCTAGAGGAGAATTCTAGCGGCCGGCTGCTCTGATCGGTAGTTTTTCGTAGTTTCTCCGATCAACACCAGGCGAATGCCGGAGAAGCATCCTACCAAACGGGCCACGGACCGCGCGCGATCTTTCCTTCCCCTTCCTTGTCCTGTCCTGTCCTGTCCTATCCTATCCCCTTACACACATACTTAAATTAACATGCACTACACTACCACATATTCCGGGAGACCGGTCGGGAGCTTAGAGCTTGTTCCGCTGGGAGGTGCCCCACTGGTGGGAGACTCCTGGTTAGGGGGAAACCCCACTAGCCGACGGTAGGTCGCCGCCGGATCTCGCCATCCAGCGGGCGAAGATCACCGCCATCTCCCGATGAAAAAACATGCACTACACTTATGGGACTAATGACCTAGTATGTTGACGCGCCCGGAATCACTAAAAAGAGACCAACCAACCAACCAATTCCGACAGCCTATCAAAATTTCACCTTTTACTTTGCGAGTTTCCCTTTCCCCAACCACAGACACTGAAATGTCTCCCAATCCCACGCGACCGAGTAAAATTTTTCACTTTGGAAGTAGATTAGGTCGTTCCTCTTGCGCTCTTTCCCTTCTTTACGAGTCGATTTACGCTTTTCTCTAATTGCTCCCTTAAACCTGACCACTTGTTCACTTGCAAATGTAACCTATAGCTTACTAGTTCATTTTAATTGATATCAAAATATCAATACTACTGATTTATTTTTCCACGCCGATATTTACTGCGTATCTAGAAATCCCGCGTTGGTTCATCACGTTTGTCAAGTAACGGTCCATGTTAACCCCTCACTCAACGGAATTCAAAACAATCGGCATAGTCCGTAAAGAAGCGTCGAAAATCTGACTTTTTGTGATTGACGTTAATTTTAATGTTCTATTATGTTATTTTGTGCTCATTTTCTGCCCAGTTAATAGTTTTTATTTATTGTTTTTACGAATTTTCTAATTCTCTTCTGCCCGATAGCTGTACCTTGGTACAATCCAGTTTGAACATTTGAAAAAAATCACATTCCAGCCACTTTCGAAAAGAAGTCAGTAGGTTTTTGTGTAGAGATGCCTCTAGAATGGAAATTGATTAACACATGGTGTGGCATAATTATTTTGCACGAGCACTTTTAAATGTCTCAAATTTTCTATATTTTCTTCGAGATTGGTCGACACGTGAGGACGAGAAAGTAAAGTATATATTGGGTGAAATACTTGTAACGTACATACTTAGTACACGAATGGATGTCTGACTATAAGCCTGACTGGAGAAAATTTCACTCACAAAGGCATGTAGCGAAAAATGTCGCTGTGGACAGGATTCGAACCTGCGTAGGCAGAGCCCATCGGATTTCCAGTCCAACCCCTTAACCGCTCGGGCACCACAGCTCACGACTGAAGTAATTTTATATTGTACTTAAATTTGATATTCACAGGATTCTCAAAGTTCTGTACCACGCCACTGGTGTCGCATTCATTACAGGTTCACAATCCTACTACTAGGGATCGCTACATTATGACATTTTCACATGACTGTGTAATTGAGTATCTTTACTTCAACTTATCAAGTGTCAAAATTCATTTATATTTGTACGTGCTATGAAGAGTGAACAAATGAGGTAAACTAATCTTCTGTTGAGATTCAATTGTGATGAGCTATTTTTTTTAGGTTGGAAGTCTATATGCCATTTTCTCTTGTCTCGAGAATCTCTAGTAGAGTATTTTGATTTAACAGGAATCGCAGTTATGTCATACAATCCAGTAATAACCTCAATTAGTGGGAAATTTAGTATCATACGTATTATGAATGCAGAAATATTTGTTTTGAAAACAGCAAATAATAATAATAATAATAATAATAATAATAATAATAATAATAACAATAACAATAACAATAACAATAATAATAATAATAATAATAATAATAATAATAATAATAATAATAATAATAATAATAATAATAATAATGACAAGAAGAAGATATACGCCGAACTTTGGGGAGACTGAATCACTAAAAGCACTCAGTTTATTTTACATTAAACACTTTCTAACATTAAAACAGAAAACATGCTGAGATACTGGAAGTAAGAAGCAAGTCATTATATTAACGTTAGATGAAGAAATAAGAGAAATAGTTTTGATTATTCAGTGCTTTACTTGTACAGTAACAGTAGCACACGGTGAGGAATACATTGTTTTGTTGATATGAGTATGATTATTGACTGAAAGTCGTAGTTGCCTCCGTTTATGTAGTTTCCATTTGCAGGCACATCACCAGAAATGGGAATGGCTCTCAATCTCCTCTATTAATGATAAGCAGACTCGTGTTTCAAACGTTGGCGGTGGTGTGTAAATCGGTTGTGTCATTTGGTTTGGAAATTCAAGAGACCTTACACAGATAGTCATTGGACACGCCAGTCTCAGATCAAAAATGCTCGTGTTGTATTACCGACAATAAAGAGTCAGTTTACCGATAACATTGCTAAGTAAATCTCAGCTGATTGGGATGTACCAGATGCAACTCAAATTTATATAAGTGAAAATGATATATCACAATTATACATTAAAAATTTCCTTATGCATTAAGAAAGTATCAATTCGTATGACAATTGTTCGTTAATTCTTGAATATGTCAGACAAAGAATACTAAAACCCAAATCATTTATGATAAACAACTGAAGCTCCAACAAAAATGTTTGAAAATAAAAATATATTTCCAAAACCAAAATACAATTACAATATCATGTTTCAGACTAATGAAAAACAGTATTTTTTTACATTTCAAACGAGGTGTTAGGATTGAAAAGAAAGATCATAGCTTGTATTCAGACTCTATTAACAAGGAATTCCGAAATAATTTGATTGAATTTACACAAAAACTTACCAGAAAATTTGAAAAACTATAAATAATTTTTCTTAGGCATGATGCAAGCAACACAAGTTTTTCAAACCTGGAGAGTCCATATCTTTCCTTCGTGATACAAAATGAATCTACAGGTTCAAAGAGATATTTTACTAATGTCTTGTTTATTTTATGTAATGGCCTTTTCCGAATTCTTTTTATTTTGTTTATTTCTTTAACATTCACTTAAGTTAGAATGTTTTTTCTCTTTTTATTTGAAGTATTTTTCATTATTTTTTAATTTATTTTAGATTACTCACGGAAACTTAGTTTGATCTCTAGCGTATTATTTTAGTTTAATAGTAAATTAATCTTGTTTCTTCAGTGAACTGTCATGCACTCTGAATTCGGAAACTTAGTTTTTTTCTGAATTCCATACTAGCATTACTAAACAAGAACGTACTATTTTCAAAATGATATAGCCGTAAACAAAATAAACTATCTCCAAAATCGTATTTGAATATGTTGTAATGAAGATGAAAAAGGTATAGTTTCAAATATGCGTTGCAGATATCAAACAGTTGCAGATATCACAGTTCTTTGAAAATCTGTAATTTGAAATGTTTCTGCTTACTGATGTCGAAGAATGATTGAAAACGTGTAATTTGAAGCCTTATTTGCTGGTGGCAATTGTCAACGGTTAATTAAAAATGTACAGTTTCAGACTTGCAGGCAGCAGATATCGACGATTGAAAGTGTTTTTTGTATGAAACGTTACTTTATGATTTTTACGAATGACATACAAAATGTATTGAAACGTTGTTTGCTGGTTGCAGATATCGACGAATGCGCGGAGGACAATGGGGGCTGCGATGAGCTGTGCCTCAATACGGCAGGCTCATTCAGCTGCGGCTGCCCGCCGGGCCTGCGCCTCGCTGCCAACGGACGCTCCTGTCTAGGTAAGCCCCAACCTTACGTAGCATCCCGCCGCAAACGCTCTTTGCTTTGTCTGTAATTGGGGAGAGAGGAAATTGTCAAAAGGTAATGTCCGTCAGTAATAGATCAACAAAGTCATGTAGGATTTTTCGAAATTTTGCGTGTAATAAAGGCAATTTTTAAACAATTCAGACATCCAGTGAGAGAGCTAACCCACAAAATTCAAAATATGGGTTAATGAACGTATTCGATTATGAACACATTGAATTTGTTAATAAATTAATGTTTTGAAATTTGTGTGTTAGCTCTCTCTCTCCCTCTCCTTCTCCCTCTCCCTCTCCCTCTCCCCC